>OMKZ01050610.1:0-16117 GCA_900302535.1 Neoniphon sammara | reverse complement strand
CACAGCCGTCTCCAGTCCAGGCATGATGTTTTGAAGCAGGCGACAGGCTGCTGTGTTGAGAGAAAGTTCTCTGCTGGTCATCACATAGCTATTCACCAGCTGGGAATGAAGGAGATAAAAAACAATTCATCCTCCAATCTCAAATCCAAGAAATATGTACCCTAAGAGGACAACATAGTTCAGTTCATTCTTACTGTGTTCATGAAGTCATCATTCTTGAACAGGATCTTGAGCAGGTGTCCCAAAACACATTCTGGATCAGCCCTCCCTAGTAATAAAGAGAAAAAGTAAATATATACAGAATATTAAAACTATTCCCAATAATGCTACCATGAAGTGTGTTCATATATTTATTTATTTATTTTGTACCAGGATGTCGGTCATCAAAAGGATCAGGATCTGCTTTGTGGTATTCCTCTGTCTCCCTCTCAACCAACTCGGAGATTCTGCAGATGATATCAGATAAAGTTATTTACCCTTTCTGCAAAAGTACTTCTGAGAAGTGTAAGTCTAAAATCTAACAAAAATTCACTCATGAACACATTAAAATCAGAGGAAACAAAGCTACTCACTTGGTGAGTATGCTGACCAGCTCCTGTGTGCTACCTTGCTGCTCCCTCTCCCACTGTTCCAATAGAGCAGTCAGCTCTGCCTTTGAATCCACACTGGCAGATGCCGACGCCATAGCGCAGCCTGATAGAAAGATGATATGCAAGACATTTTATGCTCTAGCTTACATTCACAAGGCAAAAATAGAGAGAAAGAGAGAAACAACAGCGACATAAAATGTGAAGAGTTCTGTTCCAAAATTAGCTGTCTATTTGGTAAAAAGTCACGTAATCTTTTAAAAATGACTGACAGTAGATACCTTAAAGCAGATTGTTGTACTGATAACGGATAACTTACATCTGGTTAAGAAATTGTAAACATCTAACTGGCCGAATTCTCTATATATTAAGGATACTAAACTTGCCAATATGGATACACAGCATTTTGGAAAGAAATTATGTTTATACTGAAAAGCATGACACGCCTACAAACACAAAACGAAGTGAAATTTAGCTAAATTTTAGGCAGCCAACCGCATCTCCAACAGGAACACCTCCTGAGCAGATGAACCGACTCGCTCTATCGCTTCACAAGCAACAACACTGCTGCCCGCAGCTGCAGCAGCTCTCCAGAGACTGACTGCAACTGTCAAATACCAATATGGTCGTGACTTTCAAATTAGCAAGTAAAATAATTCAGAAACGTTTCTATTTTTGTTGGAGAAACAATGCAAGTCCCACAAGCGTGGAGTATTTACCGTCCTTTGATTATCGCTAAAACTTAGCTAAGAGCACCAAACTCGCTGACGAAAGTCTGCAGACAGTGCCTGTTGCGGTATTTAGCTAGCAAGACTATGGCCAAGCACAGGAAGCTACAGTACATTGCTCGCTAGATATACTACACGGGCCATCACTTTGACATTCAACGCGACGGTGTACCTTAAGCATAATCTGTCCACACATGTAAACGTCTTTTTGTCAAATTCGAACCATGCTTAAGCGAGTAAAATCTGCTTGTAAACGTCAGCTAGCAGCTAGCCTTTAGCAGCATCACAGATGGCTAAACTAGCTTGTGTTAGCTAGCAAGCTAACCTTACCTCGTTGTTCGGCTCAGTTTTCCTTCAAATTTGCAAAATCTACCAAGACCCGTACCCACTGATATCAGCCAGAACTTCCTTGCAGCTAACTAAATATCTTCGTATCAAGAAATGTTTCACAGCCAATCCCTTATTTGTTTTATTGTAGCTTTGTGTCCACGGTTTATTATCATTATGGCGAACACGTTCTTCACGTCATTGGTCATGCGACGGTCCACTGTTGATGACGCATTTATACACAACAAAACATTGCGATATTCCGTTTATTGAGACAATTGAATTATTACAAAACAAGTGTTACACTTTTTTTTTTTCTTACACGTGCAATACATTTTCATTGAGTACATTTTCACTGACATAAAATCAACCATGTGAGTAAAAAAAATATCAGATTTTATTTCACATAGGCCTAAAAGATTTTATTGATATGGAAATATACAGTATATTATTAAATTTCAAGCAGCATAATTAGATGACAGGCTATATTGTGTAAATGTGTGATTTATTGTTTCTGAACATGCATAAGCTAAATAATGCAAGTATATCACACGTATTTCTCCAAAATGACTTTAACCATCACTTACATTACAGTGCAGCAACAAGTAGCTGGATAATTATCAGCACTAACTTTGAACTCATTCCCGTAAACAAAATAAATGTGTGATTTCCCTTTCCAACTGTAGGTCACCTTAGTGATTGGGATCAGCTCAATAATCTGCCGCTATAAAGACGAAAAAGTACAAACAATATTAAACTTTGACCACAAGTAACATCAAATGCACAGGATTATTTGAGTTGATAAAAGCCTTTACCTGTTGCAGAATGCGTGATGTCTGTGAGTACTTGCCCTGGTGTTCACCAACGAGGCGCTCTGAAGCACGCACCACTGAGGGGTCAGGGAAGCCCATTACTGGGTATACCTTCATAGAGGATGACAAGGAAAACTGTAATATTCAACATTTCTAATAGAAAAAATAATAATTTACTGATGTCAATCCACCTTCAGTATTTTAAAGACACCTTTCATTGGTGTCTTGATCAAGCAGAAATCACAGGAACAGTGTGTGCATTAGTTGTTGGAGAGGGGTTTTTGCAAAATTCTGACACAGAAGGTCTGAGAGAGTGTGTGTGTGTGTGTGTGTGTGTGTTTTTACCCTACCACATAGTAGCCTATATTAACTGATTATTGTACGTAGTTATATGGCAGGGTCATTAAAATCAGAGGTAGGGTACAGAGCCCCTAACTCCAGAAAATTACTTATTATCTTATATATTACTTATTATCTTGTCTGCACAGGTTAATGATAACAAGATAATGATCTTGTGTGCACAAATTATCCAAGAATACAAAATACTTATAATGTGCATACATTTACTTGTGCTCACAATCTTTTATGGAAAAAATATATATCTTGTTTTGTTCTTGTTCAAAAAACTACCAGACAGGTTACTAACAATCCAGGTTCTGTCACTGCATATTTCCAGGAAAGTCTAAATGAATCAGTGTTCCTCACAGATTTCAGGTGACTGCAAAAGCCAGTCCAAATAGATATTTGGTCACGTGGTACCCTCAAGCGTTTCCACTCAAACCACTCAAGGTAATACAATTTTATATTTTTTCCCACATCTACGTAGTAGAAATAAAATCTGTATTAAAGCCTATGCTGCTGCTTATACCCACAATCTATGGACTCCTGACAGATGGCACTGAATTCTGAGCAAATGACTTTAATTCTACAATATTAGGTTACCTCATCAGAGTTATACATGTGATTCATCTGCTGAAATAAAAAAAGCATGACCCTCCCCTATATTTCACCATAAATTTGAACAGTCTTTTACCAGGTACTGAGAGTCTCGGAATAGCTCCTTGCCAGACACCTTGCTAAGGCTGGCCACCTGAAGTCCACTTTGTTGCTCCACGACATAGCTGTCCTGGTTATTAGTCCTGGACAAATGGGCAAAAAGAGGAATTCATGTTTAACTTTACATGAATTCTAATTAAGCATACTAAGCCACAATAAATGCCATAACATCAAACTTGTAAGACTAGTGCGGACTAGAAAGACCGATGCGCATGAACTGATGAAGCCCCTTGGATAAGGAGGCGAAACGTCTTCCTAAGACAAATACAAGGTCCAGTTGCCTATGACTCAATTTTGCCCAAAGAGAACGATGACCTGGATAAATGAGAATATCCACAGACAAACTTGTAAAGAAAAAGAAGTCAATGCATTATTTACAGCAAATATTCTTGAATGAAACTATCAAGAGGAAAGAGCACCATTTCACAGTGAGGCTGATGTAGGTCAAAAGCTGGTGTTTTCCACGACACGTCCCACATATCGTTGATCCTTGGCCGTGACAATGGCTGCAACTGTAACAGGATATTGTCAGAGGGCAGTCAGTAACGGTTCACAACCACAAATTGCATCATTTCTAAATTGCAACTGTTGTCACTATTATTGTGTGAGCAATCTATTGGATACAACAATAGTAGTAGCAGTAGT
The DNA here is from genome assembly GCA_900302535.1 of Neoniphon sammara. Classification (NCBI taxonomy): domain Eukaryota; kingdom Metazoa; phylum Chordata; class Actinopteri; order Holocentriformes; family Holocentridae; genus Neoniphon; species Neoniphon sammara. The sequence goes on along the minus strand of OMKZ01050610.1, from coordinate 11,962 downwards.
TAATTAATCCCATTATGTAAACAACCTTTATCAGTGAAACCATGACCAGCCACCTATAACCCAGTACAAACTTAAAACAGGACAAACACAGGCCATAAACAGTACAACTAAATGATACCCTTTATCTGTCCCTCTTTTTGATTTTGAACTCTGTTGGGTTCTCTGTATTGACTCCCTGTGTGTGTGTGTGTGTGTGTGTGTGTGTGTGTGTGTGCGTGCATGCTTGCGTGCATGTGTGTGTGTTCAGAGACTCACTGCCACATGAATCTGAGTGTGTGCATGTGAGCAAAAGCTCTGGTTAACTTTTAGAGAGGGAGACCAGCTGTGTCAGCACCATTCATACACATATAAAAACACATCTACGTTCACAGGGAAGTGATATTAAACTATCAGGCAGAAATCCATTACCATGATTTCACAATTTCACAGCACTAGTAACAAAAAAAGCACTTCTGTAAATTTATTACTAAACATGTCTGCATTGAGGGAATATGTAATAGAGAGGAAGAAGCTCTGATTTTTTGCCATCAGTCTTAATATGAAGAACATAAAGTGATTCAACATTACACCCAAAAGCTGAATTGATTTTCTTTATCACATCTCCAAGTTTAGTACTGTGCTCCATGGTTTGGTTTCCTTTCGAGCAGACTGAGGGCATAGCCGAGCACACTAACAATATGATAAAATAACATCTTGTTTCGAACATGGAACGCCTGTCTGTTAAGGAAATAAAGCCTCTCCTTGTACAACTATAATAAGTTGTCCTACCAGTTCAACTTATTTTCCAGAGCATCACCTAAATACTTGCACTTGTCAACTGATGTCATGATTACACTGTCAGTTGTTGCCAAATATCCTGTGCAGGAGATAAAGCAAAGCATCATCCGCTCCAATTTCGCAAATTCAGACCTCACAATCTTTGATAATGCGCAAAGGTGATGAATTGTGACCTGAGAGCCACCGGTCTGAAGTCATTTGGCTCATCCAAGCCTTTCTGGGAATAGTGGAATAGTGCCAGACTTTTTCCAGAGTGTAGGAATGTCAGAAAATGGGGGCTTGTAGGACAGATGTGTAGAACAGGTGACAACAGGTGGATACTTACTTTTCTCTCCCTCTTCCATTACAGTGGCTGCATCGATCATCGCTGAGGCGGTAACCAGATCCATTGCACACCCAGCAAACTTTCTGACAGTGGCAAGAAAATATAGAAATATTAGGGTGAGCATATGAACTCTCGTTAGGTTTCAAACCAAACCTCTGATTAAGCTTGTGAAAATTACTTACATTACCAGCGCCAACACAGTCTTTGCAAGGTTTCCGCCCCATCCCCAAACAAACATGGCAGGTCTGCGGATGAAATGTTTCTCATGAAATAAAATGGCAAGAAGTATTATCACTAGCGATGAAGCAAAACGGTAGGGCTATCTTTTTTTTTCCCTCCACACGTTCTTCACATAATAAGATTCTAATGAGGATTTACCTTCACAGATGAGGTGTTGGGAACCCTGATAACCTGCTTGCCATCCTGAAAGAAATTGGGGGTTTTAGCAGGGATATCCCAAGGTCCTGGAGGCGGCTGGGAGAAGGCATCAACTGGCTGGCCTGCTCAAAGAGAATAAGATATTGGATTAGTGCCGAGCTGATGTACTCAACAGCTGATTGATGACAGAAGATAGAACATTAATCTCAATGATGCACTATAGGCAGTACTAATATACCGTTGTATGGCTCCTGACTCCACTGTGTAGATCTTGACTCAGTAAACGTTTCCAGGCGGTACTAAAATAAAGCAGTGAAGGAGAAAAACTCATTATGCAAAAGATGAATAATTTTCTTGAACTTTTGCACCATCTGGTTTATATTAAACCTTTTAAATGTTTGCGTCTGTTACTCTTGTGTAAAAAAACAACAACAAAAAAAAAAACATCTAAAAAGACTGGATACAGCAAATATGCAGTCCTCCTAAAGATCCGCTTGTTAAGGCCTTGACCCCCAATCCCCTGAATTACTTTGGTGGCCTGAGACCCCGAGTTGATTTAGTGGGTTAGTATTTGCTTTTTGAGAAGACAAACAAAAACTATCATTTGACATGTGGTGTTTAAGAGAAGCCACTTTTGATATTTAAAGTGCAGCAAAGCTGAAATTCATCATCCAATCATATCAATGTAATGTGTGAATGTAATTTGCTGGGTTCTTTTTAAAATATAGACAGGACACCATAATAATGTAGATGGACATAAACTTGGTTTTCCAACTACTTGGATTTTACAGCACATGGATATAGTTGTCTCTCTTACCCTATACGTATTGAACGCCTCCATGTTGGTAATCGTGCCATCTTTAGCTGGTGCTGTGCTGTAGCAGCACTTACTAGAGGCAAACAGGATGAAGGCTTCCCGCGCAGTATCTTCACTTATAGAAGGGATACTGCCAACAATGACACAATAAGACGCGTCATCTATTCCATAATGAGGTCAAAGTGGATGTAGCCCTCAACCCCAGCACCCAGTGTGTATTCATTTTTAAAATATATACAAAACTTTTGAAATGTTCTCTGCAGTCATTCAAAAAAAATCAAATCTTTAGAGCCTTACTTCCAGTGGGGTTGTGAAGGTCCAGGTTCAGGCTGAGGAACTGGGAAGGAAGGCATTGGAGGGGGCAGGAATCCCCCTACAACACATTTGGCAAGGTGGAAGGTAAGAGCAATGTAATATGTTTTGTAATGTATTACTGCTTACTCATAAAAGAAATCATTCATAGTTTTTGGTGCTGTTTTTAAGTGAGTATACTAAAGGCATCCCCCTTTCACAAAGGCTGTCAGTGGGAACAAACAGCACCATTATGGGTCCAATGCTGCATACTGTACCTCCTCCTTCAGCCACTGTTCCTTCATATCCAGGCACGCTGTCAAACATGCTGGCCGGAGGAGCGCTGGGCTCATGGAACTCCGATGTGGGTGGGGCATACATTGCTGAAATAAACCAGACAAACAGGTTCAGTGACAGAAATACACATAGTTCTTGGACTTTTAACAGGTAATAAAATAACCACAAACTATACAGTGAACTATATCAAAACACCCTTCCAGACATGCTGTCTCAATGCCTGAACTGTGAGAAAATCAAGCTGTTTCCTTGAGTTTAATGTGCTGACTTAGTTTCAGGTACTTTCCGGTACTAACAGTGAGAAAGTGACTCACCTTGTGCCTCCGTGTGATTCCACATTCTGGGATATTTTACCGTAAAAACAAATCTATATTTAAGTCTGAAAAATAGGGCCGAGTCTCCGGGCAAACAATTCTGTTCAATTCATCAGTCCACACAACATGCAGTAACAAGAGGCAAAAGCGGACAGAGCCAGCAATCTTTCAGGTTGCACGTAGAAAGTGACGTCACAGTTTCGTCACGATTGGCTCGTGTGGACGCGTGTTTGAAGGCAAAGCCTGATGGCAATGTGTAAAATCACGGAAACACGCAGTTACTACAGCATGAAGTGCCACCGTATTTACAAAAATTCAGAGTAAGAGCCTAGTTATATTTCCATAGTACTCACCTGGTATCCCCGCTGCAGCTGGTTGATAACCAGAAGTGGTCGCTCCGTAAAATCCGTGACCACTGCAAATTAACAGGAAAACGAAACCAACAACCCATGAAAAAAAAAAAAAACAAGATACTTGTTAGTTTGGACTGTGATATGTACCCCAAAAGATCAAGCGACACTCACCTCAGGAGTGGTTGTTTGTCCATCTTCACCAAGCTGAAAAATAATTCCACCCAAACACAAACACAATATGTCACAATATATTTAGAAAGTGTAAAAGCGCAGAAACCATCGACAGGCAGAAATCATGTGACAAAATGTAGATAATTATCTGTTTTATAGCCTACGCCCCATGCAAAGTTACCTCCTACTTAGAGTTGAATAAGTGAAAAAAAATAATCTATGCTATGGTGCACTACCAGGTGATAGAGCCTTTATAACCGTCTCAATGTCTCTGTCTCAATGTCATGTCTCAATGTCTCTTTATATATCTATGCGTCTCAACCGATTTAGCAAGCCCCCCAAACTTTTATATGTCCAGGAAGTGCGCACATTTATAAATTCCGTTTTCAACCCCATAAACAGAAGTGAAAGTGGCTGTACAGCAGTGTATGCAAATTACATTAGAAAAAATAACACAATCAAAAAGAGCAAAAATAAATACGGTGATGTTACATTGATTCATTTCATATTTTGAGTAAATAAATGCAAAATATAGTATGTGTAGAACCCTTCAGCGCTATAAAATACACTACCCATAAACCATTGCAACACTCTCGGAAGTCCTTTTCTCTCTTTCCGCCGTCGCTGAAGTTCCTTTTTGGATTACATCGGCGGGTGAGTGAACACAATCTATGTTCATCCTCGCATTTAAATGGGTTATCGAAGCATAATGACATGGCATATTAAATATAATCGTGTACTCTGTGCACAATGTATAAAATTGGCCATGTTATTGTTTTGTGCCCTCTATACTCATGCTTTTTTGGAACGAGGTGCTGCCTGAGAGCCGCTTGCTCTCGGCTAGTCCTTCCTGATACGATGCTTTAGTGTGAAGCACAGGCCTGCACCACAGCGTGGCTTACACGTAGATATTGTAAAAATCAGTCTAGTAAGCATATATCTATAGGTGAACGTATCACAATTGTTATATTATTAGGTATACTGTTGTGTTGTTACGCTACCCATACAGTCAAAGACTTGGCGGAGCGTTTTGAAGTGAGTTAGCATCATGGCTAGTTAGCCAGTTAGCCAAACATTCATATCATGGCAGAAACAGGCGGACATTGGTCAGCGAGTCTATCTAGCCTCTCATTCCATAATAAGATGAAAAGTGATTCTCTTAAGTGCTGTGGTTAAAAATTTAAATTTTTTAAAGACTGTCTCCAAGTTTGGTAATCCGCTCTGCATAAACAGGCACAAGGCTACAGACCTCCACTTTATCTCCATTCCCTCTGTTTGACATAGCCTTCAATAAGCCGACGAATTTGATTCATATTGATAAATACCTTGTTTCAAATGGTTCCTTCTTGTTTAGTGCTTCAGTTGACCAGATCATGTAATTTTAACTGTACCTGGGTGTTTTTACTTTCTGTCCTCAGTCATCATGGCAGCCCTCAGGCCCCTTACAAAGCCCAAGATTGTCAAAAAGCGAACCAAGAAGTTTATTCGCCATCAGTCTGACAGATATGTCAAGATTGCGGTAAGTGTGCATGCTGTGCAAGATGCAAAGCAGAGTGTGACATTTATTTGCATGGTAGAACTGCAAATTATGAATAATTTTTTTATTTATTTTTTTTTATCTCAAACAGAAAAACTGGCGTAAACCCAGAGGTATTGACAACAGGGTCCGCAGGCGGTTCAAGGGTCAGATGCTGATGCCCAATATCGGTTATGGTAGCAACAAGAAGACCAAGTACATGCTGCCCACCGGCTTCAAGAAGTTCCTGGTGCACAACATCAAGGAACTTGAGGTCCTGATGATGAGCAACAAGTAAGTTTTGCTTGTGTTTACTTTGTGAGATTAATTTCAGTATCACAGTCAAGAACACACTTTTTCTGTGTTGAACTGAATGTATTGATTGTGTAAGTTATCAGATGACAAAAACAAATCAACCTAGGATTGATTCAAGACTGAAAGTTTGAGAGTGAGCAGTTAAATGAAGATGCTGTAAGGTTTCCATTCAGAACTTTCAATCAGATAGAAAATAATCTGACTTTAATCTGACTCTTTCTGATAATCTAACCGAGCATATACACATAAGATGGCTAAAATATCAAAATCATGGGTAGACTTATCAGTCTGTATGTGGCAGATAATTGGGCTCAACAGGAGCAGGGACATATCTCTTAAAGAAAGGTTTATTGGAAATAGCTGGCTTCACAAATTGCCAATCACATGTAACTTGAGCAGACCTTATTTAAAATAAGAACATTTTATTGATCTCTGTGAGCAAACTAGGTCATTAAGGAAGCAAAAGCAGTAGGATTCAGTAGAGAAAAGAAAAGCAATATAAATGCATGAGTCAATCACAGAAAACAAAGCAAGATATAGGAAGTTCAAGTTAAGTGCTGCATCAGTGTCAACACAGAAATGGGAAGAAGTGGATTACTGACATTTATGCTCTTCTCTCAGGAGTAAACTGCCATGAAAAGATATAGGCAGTGCAAAAACTGAAAAATAACTGTTGCTGAAGCCATAGAGCGGGGGGTGGGGGTCTGAAGATGGTGTAAATGTGCAAGTAAATGGGCTTATCAATGTTGTGCCATTAAGGCACAATGGGCATAATTTTTTATTCATAGAATATTGTCGCTTTGAGGCTTTCAAAGAGTTTGTATAACAGCGTCTGCCTAATTTACCCAAAGGCCCATGGTGATGGATTCATTCTCAAGAATCCTATGAAAGAATTCAGAGCATTTTTTATCCAATGATCAGTTTCATCTATTATTGATATGACTATAGTCAAATAATGTAAGATCCTTGCTCTTTGATAAAAGCCCTCTTTTATAGCCAGAGTGGGCAAATTGCCTGGAGCTGCTACATTTATTATCTCTAATATAATAAATTATCAGAGAAAGCAGTTGGGCTCCCCGCAAAGAGCCCTTCTGACTATCTGTGTACCCAAATCTACAGGATCCTCTTAGGAGTGGTGATACCATTTTTGCAGCGAGTAGAAGAGGCAGGTAGAAATAGGCAAGAGTGTTCACATGAACAGGAAAATGATGTAAGCTAATGTTAAAATTCTTCAAGTCTATATCAAAAGGTAACACTATTAAACCATTAATATCTTTAGTTTTATGATGGGCAGAGTTAGTTTTTTGGGCAGAGTTAGTTTTTTTGTTTGTTTTTTTAAGAAAAAGTACATGCAAAATAAAAAGTAGCATTAAATTCGGACTTCTTTACCTTTTTATCGATGGTGCGTGACTGATATGAGTATGCCCTTTCCAGAAACTTGGCATTACTTAACTCCTGTCTGGATACATGGAGGTTTCAGAAAAATACAAGATTCTTGGTTGTAATTTGCAGTTGAATGTTGACATCAACGCCGTTTACAAGTCTGAGGACGGTACTTAGGTAAATACCATAGGACCTGAATTCAGCATAAGCCCAGAGTTTGCTTGGTAACCAGCTAATCTTGCTTTGTCCCTAAGGCCCCAGTTATAAAGTTGATCTTACCGTGAATTTACTTTAACCCAGGCTTTGTGACATTGATTGTACTTGATGTGCATACAGCTTATTTTAAAATGAAAGGTCACTGTTCAAACATTAGTTCAGGCCTGAAGGTTTTTGTTACATAGGTGGTGTAGATTCAGATCCCAGACGTTTTGTTGTGAAGCACAGGGGAAGTGAAATCACCTGTTTAAGTGTCCTAGGCTTGTTACTTATGACAGATGTATCATGCTGTTCTGGGAAGTACTAAGCCAAAATGACTTCGAATGAAATCTGAGCACATTGTCTCCAAAGTTTTTGTTTTTGTCATATATTAAACCTTGTTTGACATGTAGTTTTGTTAAACGCATTAATTTCCTCAACATTGGCTAAGGTCAGATTCTGTGAATCTGTCATTTGTGTGCAGTTGACATCCAGTATGTGAGGTGCTCTCTGGTTGTGTAGTCTTTACATAAGCTATTTAAGTTTTTAGATAAACTGAAAATTTGTCTGGCCTCAGTCTGTTCAAAAATAAATAAAGTTGTGATAACAGCATGCAGCTAAGAGCTGATTGAACCAAAATCAGGCCCATGCTCCACCTATACAAAAACAAAGCAAACATTTGGCTGGCCACATGAGGCTATATGAAACCACAGTTGGTGTAAGTTTTTGTATTTTAACAAAGTAAGCGTGTGTTTCGTTAATAAGTCATCATACTGCTGTCCCACACAATCAGCCTGGCTCTGTCCCAAGTTAGGATGTTGGGTGCAATTTCTGGATTGTAGAGGTTTAATCTCCCACAGAAGAGCCAAGTTGTTTCCTCTGGCCACAATGCACCCCAAAATGTTAAATCACTCAATCAAAAGCACTATTGGTTGAAACTGTGGTCAGTCATAGGTTTTATCACTGTACCTGTACCACATAAATAGCTCAAATCAAGTAAGCTACCTGTGTGCCCACAGAAGGCTGCCGGCCTCAGCCCTTTGTGTGCTTTTCGTTCTGAGGTTTTTGCTGTTAGTGTGGAGTTAAGTATTGGTAGTTTATGTTGGCCTTTGTAGTTTTTTGCCAGTAGACAAATGTGGTTTAGCTAAAATGAATAAGATGTCACTGCAGATCAATTACCAATTCTGTCTGGAATTATCAGGGTAGTAAGCAAAATGACTGGCGTGTTAATTTTTTAGGCAGTAAGGTTTGAGGCTGTCTGGTCATAATTGTGATCATGGAAACACTCCTTATAATACTAATCCTGCTAGACAGCATTACAGAAGTCAGTGAGCCCTGTCTATGCTTGTTGGCTGGGTAGTGGAAAGCAGAATAGTTTACAACTGATCGCTCAGTGGATGACACAGCCCTATTTTACAGGTGTGTATGCATCACTTAATGGTTTCTGTGACTTGTTGTAAAACTGATTCTGTTGAACTTACTGTTGAGATTTTATTAGAAAAGATAAGGCTCGAAATATATATGGCTTTGCACATTTCTCAGACTGAACTGAAATGTTTTTCCTGTGGACATGTTTTATAATTAAGATCACCACAATTGCCTAAATGAGTTATTATTTGATATCAGTGTTTCTCTGCCTCTTAAAGGTCCTATGAAATGGCAGTCTTACTTCCTTGATTTCATGTATTTCCTGTTGAGACAGGAAACAATGCAGGGAGGGATCATTCACAAATGCAACTTAATAGGATATCAGAGAAATTTTATTTGAAGAGAGAAGCAGAGGAGTGAGACTGTTGAAAAATTTGTGAAGGTTTCATTGGTTGAAAATATTAATTATGCCCACTTGTGCAGCATGAGGTCACCATTAAAGATGGTGTTTCACAGGAAGTAGAGGTCATGTGACTTCATTTGATGGGGACTAATAATTTTTTATTCTTCTTGAAAGCATTTTAATTAAGATGTTTTGTAATATAGTTAACATCCTGCTCTTGCCTGTTGTTTGTAGGACCCACTGCGCTGAGATCGCCCACAACGTCTCCTCCAAGAACAGGAAGCTGATTGTGGAGAGGGCAGCTCAGCTGGCCATCAAGATCACCAACCCCAACGCCCGCCTCAGGAGCGAGGAGAACGAGTGATCTGGCTATTATTTTCACAATAAAAACAGTCTGTAAAAATTGAACTCGGCTTGTATATTATTTTCCTGTACATTATTGCTTTTCATTCCTGGGGGGGGTGTTCTTGGGGAGTTAGGTATTGTTAGTTCATTTTGGCCATCTTAGTTCTCAGAGCAGATGTATTTTAGTGTGTTGTGCAGGCATGAAAAGCTTAAGGAAATTCTTATACATGAACCCTTGTCTGCATTGATTGCACCAAAGCCAGTTGTATTCTCCCTAAGGTAAACGGGGTTATTCCTCGGCTCCTTCCAGATGACTGCATGTGGAAACAGAACAAAAGGGGCAACATGCCTGAAGAAGATTCTTGACCCATATTGTAAGTGGAAGGGCCCAATATAACTCAGTTGTAACAGTATTCACTGGAAGATGTGAGCAATGGTACAATAAAATGTCACATGCCTACCTTTTGCAGCTTACATTTTATCGTGAGGTATATTTATCTAATATCAAAGTGTATAAATGAGATGTGTATGTAAGACATAATATATAATCTCCTTGAAGTACTTGGAAAAAAATGGGGAGGGCTGCTCACTTAGACTTAATCCAAAACCTGATTTAAGGGTATGAGGTCAGTTTAGGACAAAATATAAAAGCTTGTCTAATCCTCAGATAGCTTATACACTTCACAAGATTATATCAGATTTTGTGGAATGGTGTCTGAATTTATATCCTAAAAATGGCCAGCTCAGATTGTATATTGTTTTGCAGTGTGAAGAGCCAGCTTCCTAGGGAGAAAGTTTCCATTGCATTCTGGCAGGCAAGCTGTGCCCCACAGCCCTTAGCCCTGTGCCATCTGTTCATGTAAATCTGACATTGCCAGAGATGCAAAAACATAACATTTATTTAGCCTGTCAGCTTGTGGCTGTTTGTATGTGGAAGTGAGTTACCAAAGATGGTTGGACAAATAGGCACAGTGCTGGATCTGCATCTTTCCTGTTTTAAAATTGTGCATCTCCTTTTTGACTGTGTTGGATGACACCTGAGAGGACTGGAAGTTCTCCAGACAGGGAGGAGAACATGAAAACAGCAGGACAGCCAGAGACTGCAATCTTTGAGAGATGGTGTCAGTGTCAGGAAAAGGACAGAATCCTGTTTTACCTGTCACCAGTCAGAAAATGAACATGTCAGCAAGGATGATGTTTGGAAAGGGGCGCCTGAACCCCAAGCACCTCACCTTAGCCTTCCCTCAGGCAGATTCCCTGAGGAAAGGTAGCCGGGCTGCAGGAGGAAAGAGGAGGATGTTCTCTTTTTCTATCAGATGTCGACTCGGCATCATCAGAGGGAGGACCAAAGGTAAAGCCTATGTGAAAAAGAAAAATATGTAATTTTTAGGGTAATATTCAAATGTTCTTTTTAATTCAGTTTACTTGCATGCAAATCAAGATATATGGCATTTGGAAGGCAGTTTTAGTTCATTGGCAAATAAGGCAGACCCACTAATGGTTACACAATGTGGGACAGGAACATTTTTTTTTTTTGCCTATTCAGAATTAAAACTATTCTTAACCAACATTGCCATTTTTAAGAAAGATGATAGGTATTTGAGGTGTTTGAGGATTTTGTTTACCTGCATACTGCATATGACCCTGAAATTTAAGAGGAAGTAAGGGTGTTCAGTATCATGCATGGCAAATATTTGAGAACTGAATGTGCAAGGTGTGCAAGCTGAAGCAGACAGCTTTTTTTTTATTACTTGTCTATAACAGGTTTAAATGTAAATGATCCCTACCTGGTGATCTGATAGAGATCAACATGTTTGGTCTGATGTCTCAAACAGGCCTGTTAAATGGAATGTTTGCTTGGCTAAATCTGGGCTTTTGACATACCTTGAAGGTGAACACTGCAATCTGAATGTGTGTGACTCATGTCCCCCTCCTCTGGCCTTTGTTTGTCATTCACTGATCTGTGCTGGATGACAAGAGCTTGAATCTTTTTTTTTTTTTTTTGAGACATTTGCTTGCAACTGGAGTTGATCACCATAAGATGGCAGTGTGGTTAGTTTGATTGATGAGCCTCTCCAGAGTCATACTGAAGCTTTCATGTCTAGAGTGCTCTTTAAGTCACTGTGAAAGAGAAAAACGTAGTCTGCTTCCAAAAAAGACATTTGCTGAGTTTGACTTCTGGTATAATAACTTTCAGTACAATTCTGCACTTTTTTTTTAGTTTAGCATTTTCTAACTTTATTTTTCTTTGGCTTTGGAGTTGAGCATCTTCAGCCTCTATTGGTAGACTAATGTCATAACAAAAATGATTAATTTTGCATTCTTGAGGTAATCAATACATTACTACTGACTCAACATTTATTATGTTGCTTTCTGGTCTACAAGAAGTGCAAAAGAGTCCATTTTTATTTCTACCCTACGTTTGCTGCCCTGTTCCCATGGGTTTTTATCAGTCCAACACACTGCTCTGTCTCCTGGTTCTCTTTATTCTGTTGGAAATTAATTAGTCTCGCTCTGAAACACTACGCTTGCTCACATTGTAAATGGGGTATTAAGGACAAAAGTCTCAGAGGAAATTATCTACGCCAAAGAGTATTGTGTCCACTGGAAGAGCTGACTAATTAGGCTCCATGCAACAGCGGGTAGAAACATGGAAATGTTTGTTTATAATGGCTTTACACATCTTGGAAATATTGAGTTTAAGAGTAGAGGGT
>OMKZ01050605.1:0-16490 GCA_900302535.1 Neoniphon sammara | reverse complement strand
GTGTGTGAGTGTCTGTGTGTGTGTGTGTGTGTGTGTGTGTGTGTGTGTCTCGAGCAACGTGTGTTTTCACCGTGTGTCGACATGTCATCTCCAGCCAACCGCATGAAGATGGATGAGCAAGGGAGGAATCTCGTCTCTGCCGCAATGATAGGCACGCACCACCAAGCACAAACACACACATGCACACACACATACATATATATACACACACACACACTCCCACAGACTTGGTACACAGTATTGGCTGCTCTTCTTAATGGGATGGAAATGTTACCAGCAACCTGATGAGACGTTGTGACAGGCGAGAGAAAGAGATGATCAGATACTGGGTGATAATTAAAAATGAACACTCCTTCACATAAAGCAGGAGGGCAATAACTCCACTGACAGGGTGTGAAGCGACGCGGGGCAAGGTGAATGATCTGGGATCAGCATCAAGCAACACTGCATCAAAGTCCAGGAGCTGCTCGCCAAGCCGGAGGTAAAGCTTTAATTCTAACAGAAGGAGGGAAAAAAGAGGAGAAATGACATGTGGGAAACAAACTGGGGTTGGGAGAATATTACCAGGAGGGAGGGTAAAAAAAAAAAAAAAAAGAAGCAAAGATAAATGAAGTTGAGCGATGAGGGAAGGTACAGAGAAAATCACAAACGACATATGCTAAATTAGAGTGACTGAGCTCCCCGCCTTATAATAACCCCTGTCTATCTCCTGGATAGAGAAGGGGCTGAAGGAAATGAATAAAGTAAAAAGGGACATACATCTTCTGGCTGGCCCCTGGCCATGGTTAGAGTGCTCAATAAAACTCAAGGAGGGAGGACATAGCCAAAGGCTACGGTGAAAGGAAGCAGCATAAGCTTGGTTAAGGTGCTTGTACGGCTGCTCCCCTTTTTAGCTGTTTTATCTTCTCTCAGATTCTTGTTCCTCTAGTTAGATTGTTTTAGTTAAATTCTTGGATTACTGTCAGAGTTCATTCTATAGTTTGCGATAATAGACAGCAACACAGTCATGAAAATCCACTTTGGTAAAAATATAAAGTGTCCCATTTGTCTCATTTTATTGATTTGAAGAACAATAAAGGTGAGCTATGTAAAATTGCACTGAAGTGAGGACCATTCAGACTCAAATGACTGCAAACATGGAATAAGCACAAAGTTTGATGGTTCAGTCTACATAGTTCTCATCATTGTCTTGACTCACTGATAAATTACGTGCTTATTCCATGTTTTTGTCAGCTGAGTCTCCTTAATGGTACGCGAATCAACCCGCAAATCTGTACCGTGCACCTTTGACGTGAGAGAAGCTCTTTTAAAAGTGATCAGTGGTATCAATGAGACGACAAAAGATGACAAAATCGTATGACAATTATAAACTATTTCATTTGAAAACAGTCAGTCAAGCCTTGATATCAAACTGAATGTAATATACAGTTTATGTTTTCCCTCCCATGTCTGTTAGTTAGTCCAGTCAAAGTCTTGGCTCCTTATTCAAAATAACAACAGAAATAATAGAAAACAGATAAGAGACTGGAATGCTTCTTTTCTTCTAAAATGAAGGGATCGGGTGCTCTTTGAAAAAAAACAACAGCAACAACAACTATATATTATGGTTATGGTTGTGGTAACCATTTATTCTATTTGGTAAGTCATGATTATAAGCATCACCATCCCAATTTTTACTACAGAATTGTGTTTTTTTAATCAATTTCTATCATCATCTCCATATGATGTTCAAATGCCATTGGCTGTGCTGTAAACTGGAGTGTGACAGTTTTGTAAGAACTGGGCGTTAAGACGTTGGTTTGTGACAACTTGACAGTCTTTAGCACTCTTTCCTCTGTCTCTTTGTCTCTTTCCCTTTTTTTGTCTCACACTGCCTCTCACACATAAACACAAACACACACAGAGAAACACGCACGCAATGTATGCTCTGCATATGCCTGCACAAGATGCCCTTCCTATATGGAATGCTGCCCTCAGTTCAGTTTATGACACACACATGTTCACAAGCACATGCCTGTATCCATCCCACACACACATAATTTAGATCCCTTGTTTTATTCATTAGATGCAGCCACGGACCATTCCTTTGAAATATGCCCACCACTCATTGAATTATACAAGTGTGTAGGCATCAGTGGTGTGTGTGTATGTGTGTGTGTGTGTGAGAAAGAGGTGCTCTCTCCTCTGAGATACTGCAGCGAACCTATCACGTTCTGTGCTAACTCAATAATACACCGACATGACAACAATCAATCAGAGATGGAAATGACTCACCCACCACATGCACGTGCCCACACACACACACACACACACACACACACACACATACATACACACGCACATGTCCACACCCATATGGGCACAATTAGCCCCACAATTCATAGGAAGCGGCATGCCGGGGAGTGGGGTAGAATTTGATCAAATAGATACCAACACTCTTCCAGGAACTGTGCGCCCGCTTCATAACAGCCCCTAAAAGCCTCCCGCCACCACCCTGCGAGCACAAATGACTCCCTCTAGGGTGACGGAATCTGTTAGTGCGTACTTGAGTGTGTGTGTGCCCGCAAAAGCATGTGTGCATTCCCACTATACCACACCTCTTCTCCCACCATAAATGCTATGCAATTAGGGGCGGGCAAGATGGGCAGGATACAACAGGCTCCTCTCACACCTCCTCTATTCCCAGCATTTTACCCCCTGTTCGTCCCATCTCTCTCTTTCTCTGTCTCTCTCTCCACTCTAGTTGTTTTTTTTTTTGTTTTTTTTCTCCCAACCTCTATTCCTGGTTCTCTGAAAGCCTCAATTAATCTCTGCTTCAGCCACATGATACCAGATCATTAACAGGGGCCGTAAATCACAATCCTGCTGCGTCTGTCAATCCTGTTCGGTCTCTCTCTCTCTCTCTAGAGGTGTGCATAAAAGATGACACACAAAACAGAGCACTCAAAAGCACACAACTGGACACACACACACACATTATAATCCCCCCTTCCTGTTTTCCCGACACAAATTGAGCATATCAAAGCCCCCCAAAAACATTTCAATCATCATCACTCTCTTTAACACGCCATCCAAGAAATAGAGGAAAATGGGCCAAACATAAAAGGGAGAAGAGAAGATCACAGTGAACGTCTCTCAAAGCAAAAAAAGAAAAAAAGGAAAAATGTTTGATCCGCGTCGTTTGATAACTAATTAAGATGTGCGTGTGTGTTCAAGATAAGTGACTGACATGCATGAAAAACCGCTTGCTTTGGTCTAAGCACCCTACTGGGATTTTTAAATGAAGAGACCGGCAAATGTGGCAGCCTTACATGCGATCAGTAACCCTGGGGTGCGCTGGCATGAGTTACTGATGCAGCGGGAGACATTTCTGATAAGAGACGGTGAGGGAGAGAGAGGAGAGGAGAGGAGATAGGGCATCGCTGAGATGATGAGGCTTCTCCGGAGCAACACGGGGACGGACGTGCCTGGTGACCTCTGAGGTCCGCGGCCCCCTCCTTAGCCTCCAGGTACTGTAAATTACATCGGCGCTTCTCTTTCTGTGAGTGTGTGTGGGTATGTCGTCTGAAAATGTGCGTCATCCGGATCTGTGGTTTGGAAAAGCATGTGTGTGTGTGTGTATGCCTGCCTATTTTCTGTGTGGCTGTAGGCTACATGACTCAGTTTCTAACTCCAACTCAGACAGTCGGGCGAGCAGATTGGTTTTGAGGAGTGGCAGGCGATGCGAAGGGTGAATCACAGAGGACGCCTATTACCATTAATCTCCTGTTTTCACTGGCTCCGCTAATGGGATGTTTTTACTTACACATACAAACACGCATTAGCCGGCGAGGCCAGCCCTGATAAAATGATAAGAATCCGTGGGGTAATTTGTATGCAATATCTGAATTCCCAGATTCCTGAGGGAAATCAAAACAACTGCCTGCCTGTTAGACCAAATCTCTTTTACATCAGGCCCAAATGAAGAGAAAGACAGTAACAGAGACAACCCATGACTCAGAGGCTGGATGGCTTTTTATAATGTGCCATGCTTTGCCCAGGCTTGTCTTTACTCCCAGCAGGCAGTAAAGTACTTCTCAAAAACTTTTTCCAATCCAATTTTTCACCTCTCGCCTGGGTAAAGCTATTATACTCTGGTGTCTGCCTGGCCCTTGTGTAACTAATGGTGTCAATCTCAGTATGTGTGTGTATGTAATAGTGTGTGTGTGTGTGTGTGTGTGTGTGACAGTCACTGGGTGCATGGGGAGTTGGATAGATAGATAGATAGCCCTTGGTAGTGCTGGGTCTAGCAGTGCTGGGGACAGGGATTAAGAGGCGGGGTGCCTTGATAAGCCACTTTCATGTCCACAGTTTGAAATACGGTCCGCTAAGTTAAAAATACAGTTTGCCCCTTTTGTGTCCACCGAGCACCACTTGTTTTAGGTAAACAGATGCTGGGGAACGTGCTAGTTTTGGCTCTTGGTGTTGGAAAGTAAGTATATTTAAATAAAACTGGAATGTGGAGCTCTTCCCTCAGAGCTGAAATATTTAACTTCCAGCAGTCTGAGCGCTAATAACATGCTAATCTCCCAGCACAACAGCAAATCCTTTCCACTGAAAAAAAAGAAAAAAGAAGCCAGTGCTGTGAATTGAATTTTGACACTGGAAAACTACCCACAACTTCTACTTTCATGGACTATCTTGTACGGTAATTTTAAAAAAAGTTATTTTACCTCGCATCATTTTCTAGACTTGGGTAGACAATAATTTTCAATTTAGTTTGCTTCAGTTCAATTTAATTCAGTTTAGTCATTTTGTCATTCTCTGTATGCAGCCCATGTCCAGACCGAGTCGGTCCACACTGGCCTGGTTAAAGACGTCCCACTCTAACACCCCTTTTCTACCACAGGAACTGTCCCTAGAAAACACAAATCGTTTTGAGGAACCAGGACTCCGTACCTGTTTCCACCAGAAGAATGAGCCCCTCTTTTTGCCCCGGGGGTTTAGTTCCTCAGCCCCTAAATGGTTACTGCTGAACGTCCCTGATTGGTTAAACGTATGATGCAAGAAGTGCCAAAGTGTCACCCCTGACATTTTTAAAAACAGGAGCGAGCGACTGCAAGCACAAATTATGAAGACTGTTTTATGAAGATATTGTTTGGCAAATATTTGAGATAAAAACATACCATTTGTCTGCATTTATAGCTGCGCATCATGTAACATATCATTTCTAATATTCTACATAAAAGCAGATTGCTCCTTTCAGCTCTTCTTTTCTAGCATCCTCAATCTCATTTTCGACCTTGGCACGTCTCTCCTCTCCACAACCAAATGCAACACCACATTATTAAATAATCATGAACATGACGATGGCTTTGACATCTTCCATGTTTACGGTTTTATTGTTTTGAGCGGTATACAGAATTATTAGACGTCTCCTCTTTATTTGACATTATGTTCATGACTGTTCCCGTTGTGTCGTGGAAATGCAAACACATAAGACCTTAGGGACTCACTTTGCCCCAGGAAGACCCAGGAACTTTGGACCATTTTGGCGGAAAAAAGGTACAAAACTCAAGATCTCCTCTCTCTGTCTCCATCTGCTTCCTGCTTCTACCCCTCATTGCCTTTCCTTTGCTCTTTCTCCACTGATTTTCCCTTTCTTTTGCTCATCCACTTCAATCGCCCTTGAGAATCTCTTACCCACACATTACATTTAATTTACCTCAGATAAGACACTTGATTACAGACCAATAAACACTATTCAAGCTTACTCTAATACAAAGCTGCAATCCAGGTCTATCAAACTAAGATAAGATAGAAGAAGTCTGTCCCCACTTGCTGGTAAAGTGCTCTGAAAGAAATCAAGGTGACAAAAGACGTCACTGTGTGTCTGTTTAGTAGACAAGTACTTACTGTCTGTCTTTAATGCAAAGAGCTTGAAGTAGTGCTTTGCAATGAGCCCGTCTGCCTCCATTAAATTGCCTCCCTTTGCTGTTAATTACTTTATAGTAAAATGTTTAAACATCATACTCATTTTTTTTAACTGAAAGAGAAAGTAGTTAAGTAAACTAATTATACCAAAGTGCTTTACAAAAATGAGGGAGATCACAAACTGAGTGGTGAAAATGAGTGGTGTGGATGCAGGGGAGAGTATCGAACCGATATTCTAATTCATTTAATTTCAAGCTAGCAGTCTTTACTGATGCTATCTATTTATTTGTCTGGCAAAATATAAATAAAATCTTGTCTTGGTGGCTAGCCACAGTGTACCAAGCCTTATCACGCTGTGTTTCACTGGAATAGATGAGATTAGAGGAAAATCCCCATGGCAAAATTGGGTGTTTTAATGTATTCATGCATGTTTTTATTGGGATGCGTGCTGGTAAAAGGTAATGCCTCTCCCTGTCTGTGAGATAACATTGATTTCACA
Organism: Neoniphon sammara; assembly: GCA_900302535.1. Classification (NCBI taxonomy): domain Eukaryota; kingdom Metazoa; phylum Chordata; class Actinopteri; order Holocentriformes; family Holocentridae; genus Neoniphon; species Neoniphon sammara. The sequence goes on along the minus strand of OMKZ01050605.1, from coordinate 10,078 downwards.
TTCTGGCACAACTGTATGGACAACTCAATGAGACAACACGTGCATACACAGACGCATGCACATACACACACACACAGATAGAGAGAGAGAGAGAGAGAGAGATCAGCTTTTCAAAACTGAGCTGATTTGTTGGTGGGACTTGTCTATGCCAACAGTGTGGATAAGAAGAACAAGATTAAAAGGGATAATGCCTGCAAGCGTAAAAGTGCATTCCAAGAATACCACTTAGCAAGCAGTGAGTCTTATTTTTTTTTTTCTTAGTCATAGCTAATCTTATTCATTTATCCCAATTAACCCTCCCCATATATGCCCACAATATGGCTGCTTTCATTCTCGCTCTTTCTGGATGAACTGGACAACTGACGGACAGTCAACCACATCGGATTCAGAGGCTTTTAGTGCAAAACAAGTTGACTTGATGATGAAGCACGGTTCACTGAGATATGACCCAAATTCCTTCACTCTGACAGCAACCACCCTTCCTCTCACACAGGCCCGTATCTCTTGTACAACGTTTATCTTTCTCTCTGTCTCTCTTCCTCCCCTTTATCTCTCTTCCTCCACTTTGCCGACAGCCAACACATTTTTTTTTAAGTTTATCTGCAAAGGTAGCAATGTTTGGATTATTAGAGCTTAATTTAGATTCTGCTGCATCAGCTTAACAGTGTTAAAAGGAATGCAGCAGTGCTGGATGTTAAACAGATCCCAGTGTCAATATGAGGGATTAATGTCACTTTTGAGGCTTTTTCTCCTGCTCTTGTTGCTCCAAACTTTTTTTTGTTTGTTTGTTTGTCGAGTCGGTGTCACATGGAAATTAGAGATGTGACTTTGCACTGCATTACACACACGCAGGCAGGCAAAATACCTTGTAAAACATTCACTCGCACCCACACAAAAGCGCACACACGCACAGAAATATACTTTGATTTCTCAGGCGCGCTGGCAGAACAAAAGCAGGACAAGGATACGGACACGGATAAAACCTCAAATGCACGAACAATGGGATGGATGAAAGGAAAAGTACCGAAACGAGAACAGCTTAAACGAAGACTTCCTCTCTCGCTCGCCGCGCGTCCCCGTGTCCCAGATCTAACACAAACTGTTTGGGTTTCACCCCAATTAACAAGGAGGCAATTTAGCTGCGACAGAGGAAATTTTCATCATGTATACGCAGTCAAGAACGGCAAACAGCTGTCAGCAGTTTGTACCCTCCAGTTCTACTTTCCATAATTGAGTCAGTAATGCCGCTCTTTTTCATCATAATACCATCACTCTTAATCTTTCATACGCCAGAAAAAGAAGTTTATGCGGGGTGCGTCGCTGCCGTCCAACCGTTTGATCACACAGCACAATTAGAGGAACAACATGCGTGAAGTCATCAGTCGCTTGTAAAACAGCGACCGAATGCCAAAAACAGTGGAGGGATTTGAGAGAGATGAATATGCTTTACAGCCATTCAGCTGAGTGTGATCTGTCAAGATAGTCATCCTGGCTGCGGTGCTCCCAAAGCAATTTATTCGACGACACACTATAACAAATTACACCGCCGGAACTGTTGGAATAGAAAGAGAGAAATGGGCTTGCAAATAGTTCTGGTTTTATCTCTATTATAGCTTAATATTGCAGTGTCACTGATGTGGAACACACACAAATATATTCAGACACACACATGCACACACACACAAGCTTGTGCATGGAGGGGGTACATGCACAAATACACACATTTGCCAGCCCAAGGTTTTCAGAATAGCCACATAATTAATGGTCTGTTAAATTGAAGACATTAAAATGGCGAGCAGTTGTAAAAGGGCCACCAGGGGCAAAGAGAGGAGATGGTGTTTCCAGGAGCACACATATTATCATAAACCAAAATACACACCAGAAACACACACACACACACACACACACATACACACAGCAAGAGCAGCAGCTTCAAACTCACAGGAAGGGTCAACTTCTCTTCTCAGTTAGCATGAACTTTGGCTTGCATCAAAGAGTTTGTGTAACAAGTGACCTCGGACCAAAGTATGATTTATTAAAAGTACAAGTGACAAGTGAACTTGGATTCTAAGTGAGTCGCTCAACTCTATCTGCTTCGCTGCTGTGTGTGTATCATTTTGGGAGGGTAGGTTTTAGTGGTGAGGTTAAAGGCTGTAATGTAAGTGGAGCTATCTTTAGAACAGCATGTTGTCCTGGGACCGGGATGTGAACTGAGCCCCATGTTCTATACAGCCCAAACACCCCCAAGGTCCTCTACCCGCACTCCTCTCTACCTTCAGCATGCTCCCTCAAATTTGCATCATAAATTCCCATGCCTCATTTTGACAGGTTGATTTTTTATTTCCTCCAGGCTCTTCAACATTTTATTGTATACGTAAAGGTTTCCGTGGTAACAGTGCAGCAGAAGCAGCAGACGGTGAGAGCGAGAGAGAGAAACAGAACAAGGGTGAAGAGGGAAAGCTAAACAGAGATCTCAGGTCTCTGGGGTCATGCTCATAATTGGTCCAGAGCTAGAGGTCTAACCAGTACCCATCCCCCCCTTTTCTCTCTCTGTTTCCCTCCATCTCTCTATCTCCATCTCCCCCCTGTCTCCAGAGGCGCTGGCCCTAGTGATAAATCAGACGGTAATCAATAATTCAAACACATTCAAACCTGGTCTTCCACCAAAGGAAAGAGAATAGGGAGCAGGAGGAGAATGGGGGATCAGAATGGGGGGAAGAAGAAGAGGAAGAGGAAGAGTTAAAACAGACATGTTATAATGGGGCCTGAAGACTCATTACACATTCAAGCAGCGCTCTTCATTCCCGAGTACCCAGGATGCATTAGGCTCTCAGGTGAGATGATGACACGGTGGCACAGAGGGGGGAGTGCCAAAAGTCATTGGGCTGTGAGTGTGAATTTATTATGTAGTCACCTTGCCTTGTGACCTACACACACACACACACACACACACACACACACACACCACACACACCTTTTCTCATACATGGTTAGGCTGTTGTTTAATCCACTCCTTTTGATGGGTCTGGTTCTTGCAGCAGGACCTGTCAGGGTCCACTTTTGCGCGGATGAATGCTGTTCAGGCGTAGCAATCAGCACAACCTGGGTCAAGAGCACAATCAGCACCCAACACCGGGGGAGCCATCTGACAGCACGAGCACAGCGCGTACCAACACACACAAACACTCACATGCACGTACCTAATTATGGTGACCTGTCTGACCTTCAAAAGGAAAGGAAAACGCGGCCAGAGTCAGTGTAAAGCAGGTTAAGACCTCCGCTTATGAAGTCACATGAACTCATAGCTTCTATGGCGCATAATCACATTCTTCCAGAACCTTCTGTCCTACATCTCCCACTCGGCTTTCATCCTGTCTCAATAAAGCAAAGAAATACTTACAGGAGTGAGCGCTCCTTGAAGGAAGATAAAGACTAAAGAGGGATAGAGAGGAATGAATATGCAGATCAAGCTTCATGGCTATCTATTGGCTTTCTGTGAATTGGCCTAGTTTATGGGTTGAATAAGCAACCGAGAACAACTCTCTGGTGACTCAAGACGGAACAAAAAGTTACCTTCATGAAGTGACTTATGACTGCACTCCTTAAAAAGCAATAAAAACAGTATATCACCAAACATTCATTTCCATTACACTAACAGTCTCACATCTTGCAGCTAAAGACACAATCTATCAGGAGTTATAAGTTGAGTTTTAAGCTATAGTGCATTTTTTCCAGTCTCCACATACAGTTCCCGCTAATATAGAAGAGCCAACGTATAGATTACCATCAGTGTCTGGGTTATAGACCTCATCTCTGCATAGGTAAGTTGTGTTTAACAAGCACAGACAGCCCTGTTTGTTTCTGCATGGATAATTCAGATAGGGATGCTATCTTATGCTGCCGCCATCTGTGCAAGCCAATGCATTCTCGGAATGAAACAAATAGTTAAAAAAAAAAAAGTATGTGTTTCTCCTCGCACAGATACAAAACGCAAGAGGCTTTATGAAAACTTAATAGCGGGCAGAGAGAGAGGCGAAGATGAAGAGAGGGAGAAACAGACAGAGAGATAAAAGAGCTGTGACCATCCACTCTACTCCCTCTAGCCTATCTCTTCCATCAACCTGGCAGAGCCAAGGAAATACAGTTCATTATCATTGATCACACTAGACTACGCACACACACACACTAAACAAGTTACACACACACACACACTCAACACAAACTAAACAAGGCACATGCACAAGCAGATGCAGACACGCACACACTAAACAAGACACCCTTAACAGATGTCTGGAGCATCTGTACCTGGTAAAACTGAAATCTTCAAGCTCTTGCCAAGAACAGCTTTCATATTTCAGTAGGTACCAGGTTTTGATTTATCACCCCTCCTGGGCTCTGGCAAGACAGAACACGATGAGAACAGTAACTTCCTATCTCTCTCACTCACACACACACACACACACACTCTCTCTCTCTCTCTCTAACACACACACACACAGGTCTGCTGACCTGATAGAATACTATGTTTTATTACCATGTCATTTGCTCCAGCTGCGGTAATTATGCTTAATTATAGTTGTGTGATGCATTAATATCAAAGCCATGGGCTGAGACCTAATTGTCTGCGGGTATGTGTGTGTGTGTGTGTGTGTGTGTGTGTGTGTGTGTCTGCCAGCACAGATGTATGTGTGTGTAGATGGGTGAGGTGGGAGAGACAGCGTGTGGATAGACATCCAGCCTCCCTAAGCTCATGAATATTCAACGGCGAATTTGAATGTTAGCACAGCCATAAACCAAGTGAATTAGCAGCGGAGGCAGGAAAAAACAGCCTAAATCCTTTGTAATGTGAGGAAAATGACGTGATACCTGCCAAGGGACGATGTCGCGCCTTTGGAGATAACACTCCTCGGTACGAGGCGTTCTGCTTCCCTGTTGTCAAAACTTTCTTGGAAGCACTTTGGCTGAACTCTTTTTGCTTCACTTCTCTGAAGCCTCCACTACAAAGCGAGAATATTCTCAAGAAACACAGCTAAGTCATCAAAAGAGTGGAGGAAAAGTGGGCAATGTGGTGCGTGATACTGTGCACACACGCCGTCTGTGAGTAGTCTGAGTCAGTTGATAATGAGCTGCAGCTACAGCTAGGGGATATGGACAAAATCAAATATCACGATGTCTATGACTGAATAACTCGATATCAATATTTGTGACAGTATTGTAGGAATGACTGCTTTCATAAGATATTTACACACAACAGATAGGTAATAAACAATCATTAGAAATGTGGAAATGAAGACCAAGCAGGTAGAGGCAAATAATACAACAGCTACAGTCTAATAAGGTTAGAAAATTGCATCCCTTTACTGTAATGTAGCCTTTAAAACCAGGAAAAGAGAATACTTACACCATATCATGATATTATAATATCCAAAATCTAATACTGACATTACTGATACCATATCAATATATTGCCCAGCCCTAGGCACAACTACAGTTTAATGCCTCCATCTCCTAATAAAACGATAAAACTCGCAGATCTCCACCTCCTCAGCACCATGCATCACCACACTGACAGTTCTTCATTACAGGAGAAATAGCGGAAGCGCTGACCAACACTCTTACTGCTGAGGCCTGTACGGGCAAGATGAAAACGTTTCTCTCCACCTTTACTGTGACAAACTAAATCCCCTGCCTGCATCTTCACTCCTTTCATCTTCTCAATCGCCGTCTTTCTCAAAGCAGGGCATCCTTGTACAAAGCCTGTGATCTTTACCCCTACACTGGACCTAACTAACCTCTAACTCACAGTTCACAATACACAGCTGTGTGTCTGTGTGTGTTCAAGCATGTGTGTGTGTGTCTCTGTGTCCGTGTGCGAGATTGGGTGCGTCATTGCCGCCCACATAGTTATGGCCGGCAGTTTCAGGGTCAATGTTCAGTTCAGAGCTCATTACACTTGATCCATGTGATTATGTGTGTGTATGTGAGTGTGTGTATGAGTGTGTGTGGGTCTGCCTGTCCTTCCCCGACCCGCTGCACACAGAAAACCACCATGACCGACGAAGAGGCCTCTCCTTCATCAATCACCCAGCATCCGTGGAGCCATATTCCACTCCAGAGCTGCATCCCTCCTCGGGGCTCGTCGCTGACATTCACAATGTGTCTGGACCCACTCCCGATTCTGACCAATCGAATCGCTTCCACGCCGGGTCAGCTTTAGGTCAACACCTCGAAAAACCCATTGAGACCAAACTGAGCCTGCCCGCGTCTTTGAGTGCAAGCAAATCATGTGACGGACGGGGCCGCCTGCCAGCGCTTGCCATTCTCTGGGGCGGATCAGTGCTCTGCCAGCCGTCCAACCCTACTGTCTGGAATAGTTAGGCTGCACAAGGAAGAGGGAACAGAGGCTTTTCGATCAATACAGACTCATTATCTGTTGCCTTCTGTCCCAGAGAGATGAGTCCCACCGCTCGGCCGGTTGATGAGGAAAGCGCACCACAATTCAATTAGGGGACGGTCGAGATGCCAGAGGAGGTTTGATCAAAGCACTCTGCCTGACTAATTAGCACACACAGCGGTTCACGAGGGCTATTTTTACATCTGAGGGGCGATGTATGTTGTTGCGTTAATGGCAGTTTTACCCTATAATGGACCAGGAGAAGCCTGGCTCCTTGTCAATGCATTCGCTTCAGCCCGAGCAGGCTGAGGCCCCCTGTACCGCTCTGGAGACAAGAGCAAAACCTAATATGAACAAGCACACACACACAACATGGTGATATTGAAGGGTCGCACAGGGTTCGATGCACCCCCTCTTTGCAGGTTAAACCCATCAACAAAATGAGAGTGTAGGTGTGTGTGCGTGTGTGTTCGTGCAGACAGGAAGCGTCAGGTCACCCAGAAATAGTGCCAGGGGAAAATAAAGCTGTTTCCAGGAGTCTTCGGGGACTCTTTAGGCAGCCTGCTGACAGCTTTATAAACCTCTTAACAAATGGTCTCCCTCCTTTGCTCTAATGAGGCAAAAAGGTCCGAGGATTGGGAAGGGAAAACAGGTGTGTCCCTCAAGGTGGGTCCATAAATGTGTTTGTGTGCGTATGTGTGTGTGTGTGAGATCTGCGAACGTGCCCTTACTTTAAATTAGGTATAAGATTGAGGGTGTCATGACCAAAGGCGAATGGAGGCACAGGCAGGCCGTCTATCTTGTGTCAAGGTTTCCCTAACTGTCTGGTGAATATTCCGAGCTGAAATCTGAAAGCCAAACAGGTGTTACACACAAATACGGACCAGCCCCCTTCTGAGTTCAGAGGTGAAGAGGGGGAGGGCAAGAGGGAGCTGAGGAAGGGGTCACAGCAAGAAAGGACGGGGGTGGAAAAAAGTCACTGGAAGGAAAACAATACAGAACTGCAGCAAGGAAGTCTTGTCTCAATCTCTTTCGTGCTGGAATTGTTTCTCCTCATACAATGATGTATTTCAAGTCCAGTTTGAACTTTCAGCGCATACAGTTACGATAGTTTGCACCAGTCCAGTCAGACTGCCAGCAGAAACCAGTATCTCAGAGACAGAGATCTAGACAGAGAGGCCTTGAAGGTAAATCGAGACGAGGAGTGTGAATCTTTGGCTTAACAGAGATTCAATTTGAGTTACAATTTACTAGTTGACAATTTGTTGTCAACTAGAATGATTCACTTTGATTCGAGTTTGAAAAGTATGATTCGACCATTCAATCCAGCACATGTAACCAAAACTCTATATCCATTCAGATAACCATGTGCAAAAATATCCCTTTTCTTCTGAAATGTGAAAATAAATTAGACATTACTTGAACATTTTTATCTGAAAAAAAAACAACAACAACAAAAACTAATTCATAGTATTCTGTTAGATTACTACAACTTAAGGTCTTTTTTAAAAAGTCTTGAATCAATTCATTTAAATAATTTCATATTGATTCAGACTTAAGTCAGAGCAATTCATTCAATTTATTTCTTTTAGCAGGTCGATGCAGTGGAATCAATTGATGAATGAATCATTACTTCCCTCTGACGCAGAATACTGACACTGTGTCGATCTTCAACACGCACATCCCTACTATCTCCCAATCGCTGGACTATCACTGTTCACACTAAATTGTTTGCTAGATCATATCCAGCTCTTTCATGTGGAACCAGTGACGACACTGCTCGGTTTGCTGTTGAGCGATGGTGACGATGTGAGCTGCATGTGGCTGATAAGATGGGATTGCAGGAGATAAGTGTTGGAGTTGCCCCATCAGCAGTGGAACTGAAAGGGTGAGGGAGGGACAGCCAGGCGTCCAACACGATGAGCTGAGGGTGCAGGGTGGGGGGAGGGGGGGGTTACATACAGTGGCATGGCCTAGTCACCCTTTGCTGAACTTGGGCTTCTATTTTCATTAACATTTTGGCAGATACCAGCCACCACTCCCACTCCGCTCAAGCTTTCCTGTTGTCATGTGTCGATGACATCACTAACCTCTCCCATTTTTCTTTGTTCTTGCATTCCCCCATCCATGATGCAATATATCAGAGCTTTCCAGCTTGATTCCTTGTCAAGAGAAGATGTTATTTCTCCCTTAGTTGTTGGCAGTGCCATTTACTGAGGGACTTACGGTGTGAGCAAGCTCAGTTTTAATGCCACCATAAATAACATTGTCACACCCTGTCAAGTAAACTCTACTCAAGGGATAGTGGAGGAGGCAAGCTGGCTTGTGGAGCAGCCAGGAGACGAGGAGAGGCATCTTCTGGCTGCACGGCTACCATCAGTAAAATGTCATGGCTCTCACTTCACTGATCACCAACTGAAAACCCATCTATCTCCAACAAGATAAAAGTCTCTGCGCCCACGATGCTTGGTGGATCGTCATTTCCCAAGATGAATGATAAAACGCATCAAATCTTAGGATCAGAGAAATAATTTGCATGTTAGTCATAACCTTAGATGTTTTTGCTTCATATCTAGATGTTAAGCACAAACCCAGAAAAACAGACAATCGTATGCTTTGACCAGGGGCTGATGACTCATGCGTGGCTACATGATAGTGACTCCACATGATGCACTGAATTTTGAGTGGTAGGTCACCATCTCAACCTTTTAAACAGTCAACTCACAAAATGGTCATTTCAGCTTCATTGTGCATATTTAAAATGAGGCAGATACTGTTAGACCAGACAGCCTAGTTACTCCAATACTGTCTATAAATATGCATCTATATGCTGAGGTAGGCTGTCAGTGGGGGGAGGAAAGCTGATTTCCAAATCCTTAGTCCACCACCATGATGACCATATGTTGTCTCTCACTAAATGCCCTCTTGGATCAGGTAAGAGAAAATAAATATTGAGCACTACCACACGTGGCGGTTGCACAGAGTGAGCACAAAACACTGGCTAAATATATCAAGCCATTCATAAATTTCAATTGATCATGGTTTGACAGAGTGGCTATTGTAACTACACACAAATCATACCAACCTACCAAAAAAAAAAGAAAAGAAAAAGAAACACAATAATATTCCTTGTAAATTTCTGCGAAGACTTAGCGCGTCCTTGCTGTACTTTTCGACCTGCATGTGACACCGCTGCCTGTCACTTCTAGCAGCAGCACGATATTTTAAACTTTGGCTGTTCTATTTGTAAAGTATCCTTCGGACTATATATATTATCGGATTAGTACAGCTCTTTGGCGCAGGGGCAAAACTTCTGTCGCCTAAAACACGATTACAACGAGTCAAGTATCAACTCACCAACTGTAAAGTGCAGATAAAGATGAGAGTGCATCGTCCGCTGCAGCAGCCCATTGTGTCAGCGGTGAAAACGGGACTGGGAGCCGGGGAGAAAGGACTTGGAAACGGGTCGGAGGGGCTCCGGATGCGCCGAGCAGTCTCAGTCTAGGTCCAAGCACTGCCGGCGTCCCATTCTCCGTCCTTTCTTCGCGTCTGCTGCCTCGCTTTGGCTACTTACAGCCCGAATTGCAGCGGGATCGCTCCGGTTTGCTTTGCTTGTTGCCTCTGCCTGGTCGCACTTGAGGTGACTGGCTGGGTGGATGGTTGTGTGAGCCGGCGTGTGTGTGT
>OMKZ01050604.1:0-12001 GCA_900302535.1 Neoniphon sammara | reverse complement strand
TTTTGCTGCTCCAAACCAGACAGTGATGAACTGTCTCAACAGCTCCTGTGGCGGACCATACTTCCTCAGTGATCTACTTCTCAGTGCTTCAAAGTCAGCTCTTTCACTGGACAAGGGTGCAAGAGTACAGCTGGGGTTTTATATCGCTAATCTGAGGCGAATGAAATGGAAAGGTTGTGTGGTAACAGTGAATTACACACAAACTTTGGTTCTCAAAAATGTAATGTGAAATATTGTGACTTGCTCCTCATTTCCATTCTTTGTTTCCTCTACAGATTTGAAGTTCAAGATCCACATTCACACTCCTATTTATTGCATGTTTGATACCAACCTTCTTTAACAGTTACTTTTTGAATTAAAACTGCCGTCTTTCTTCTCTTCTGGGCTCTTTTTTATATTTGTGTTGTTAGAAAAATGTCTGTAGCAGTCCCTGTGATAGCCAGTTAGATGGTATAGCAGCAGGTTCCTGGGCTTCCAAGTTGAATCTTCACACTGCCTCTTCAGCTACAAGAATCTCTCTAGTTTCAAGATCTTTTCATAGAAACACTGAATTAATCTTTTTTCCCATCCTTTGTCTGTTAAAGGAATGATAGTTCCATTTTTCTCAACTACATGCATACAGCACTCCATTTCTAATAGCTTTGAGGTTTGCTTGCAGTCGTGGATGGATACAAGAGTAGTCAAGTATGTCTGTTTTTATGACAGTATGCTCATCATTTTGACGAAAGATTGACCAGTGAAGTTCCCAAGCAAGACAGTAGACTTCAGACTTTTTTAATCAGATGTATTTATTTTTTGAAAACCTCACAAAGAAACTTTTGAGGGCATCAGTACTGTAATCCTTGCTGGAAAATCCAGCTTGAGCTGGTAACACCAGCTCATAGCTGGTGACACTATCGCCACCAGCTCGTATTCTTATCAGCTGGCAACCAGCTTGACCAGTTCGAGCTACGTTTCTGACAGGTGGTAGCAGCTGGTTGTTAGTGACACCAGCTGCCAGCTCTTACTGGCTACCATCTTAGATTCTTTAAAATTTATCATTATTGGACTATTTTTGGCATTTCTGCTTTATTAGACAGCAACAGTGGAGACAGACAAGAAAGACGGCAGAGAGATAGGGGATGACATGCATGTTTGATTCCATGGTGATAATACGTGGCATGTGCTCTACACGGTGACCTACCGAGCACTTATTCTTTCATCACCAGCTTCACTGCCATCACCACCAGTTACACCAGCGTGCTCATGCTGGTCAGATTGTCAAATGGAACATCCATCCATCCATCCATTGTCTTCCGCTTATCCGGGGCCGGGTCGCGGGGGCAGCAGTCTGAGCAGGGACACCCAAATGGAATGGAATGGTCAAATGGAACAATGAAAGAATATGTGCTCGGTAGCTCACCACCGCACACCACGTATTATCGTGGAATCAAACATGCATGTCATCCCGTCTCTCTCCCGTCTTTCCTGTCTATCTCCACTGTTGCTGTTGAATACAGCAAAAATGCTAAGAATGAATATTAAAATAATTTTCAAAGAATCTAACCTGGTAGCTGGTAAGAATAGGAGCTGGCCTACCAGCTACCAGCTGTTGCCAGCTGTATTTTCCAGCATGGTCACAGAAGATGTAAGTTCTTACATAAAAAGTAAGGCTGACAGTGAGAACTGCCTCTAAAATGCAAACATGTTTGTGTTTTATCATCAGCTCTGAGTAAAGAGGGAGACTGTTACTTGTATAAATATTCAACTCTAGGGAATGTGATTTTAAAATCCCCGGCTCCAAGGTGTCACGACAAGCAAGTACTATGAAGCTTGTGTGCAAAAACAAATTTTGAGTACGAAATGTTGCATTTGATAGTCTGTGGCAGTCAAATCTAGTTTTATTTTAGCTTTGTTGACAGTAAAATGCGGTTGTGGTTGTACGTGTGAAAATGGTCAGTAGTACAAACTGCATGTGGTAGTACGATCTTTCAGTTCACTCATCGATTTAATAACAGCTAGGATTGAGCGAATTGAAGCATTTAACTCAACCCATCACTTTCCAAGTTCACTATTGGATGATAACTACAATTATGTCATGCACATCGGACCCCAAACATAGCTGCCTGCTCTGTTCGCTGGAAAAAGTAACTCGGACAAAGTTTTGGATAAACAAAAAATGTGCAAGAATTATTAGTGGCAACAATTTTTATTTCATTTGTTGAAAACTGTAGAAGTTGTTAACAAGAAATCTCCTGTTGGCCCACCGTCTAATTCCGTTACTCTGTAACATACTTGATACATTGTGTAAATGAGTTCCGGAGTTTTTATTTTTTTCACTTTGACAGAGCTAGGTTAATGACTCCTGTAGACTTAAAGTCTTTGTTCTAAGCTAAGATGAAATGCTAACCATAGTAACCAACATCTTGTCTCAGTTTGGGTAAGTCTGAGAAGGGTATTTTGCCCAAAACCTTGGAGTATTCCTTTAAAAATGCTTGAAACCTGTGAATTCCTGTAATTGAGCATTAGCCTGTTGGAATGCAAAACATTTTGCTTCCTTCCTTATAGCTTCTGAATGTCCCAGGTCTGTGTGCAATTTGGGCAGCTTAATGAAATATCCTTTTTCTTATATTGAAGCTTTGTAGACACTAGCATTATGCAGGAGGGAAGGGGTGAGGGAGCAGGGAGGTCAGGTTGGGATCTGTCTATACGTTTCCACCAGCTGTTTACAGACACATAATGAGATGTAATGGTGATAATAAAGAGGTAATGGTGAGTGTAAATAAGTAAGCATAAGACTATCGAAAGGTATATGCAATTAAAATACCTCTCTGCAAACAAAAAATAAACTTGATGAAAATGAAGTTGAATTCCAAAGGTCAGTTCTTACACTAATTCAGTCACTGGAGAGCAATTATTTCACAACTTCAAAGACTTCAAAACTCAGTTGAGAGAGCTCCTTCACAGTTCCTAAAGCCTTGGAGAAACATTTTGAAAATGTTCATTCATTGATTTGCTAACTTAAAAATGTTTGGTATCTACAAATTAAGCATGTTTTTTCCTGCTGGAATGCAAGCAATTTTCTCTCCTTCAAAAGACTCCTCATTCTCAAACAAAAGCTTGCAAGACAAACCTTACCAACTTTCTCAATATCCAGCGTCTGTGGGTGTAAAGCCTCCTGAGGCTGTGATAATCCTGGCGGTCACAGTTAGACAAGAGTGTAAATAGCTGCTCAGATCATTACAGTAATGCAAATGGCATATTTGAAACCACTATAGTTTCACTTCTAAACCTTTCTATGATTATGATATTTGTGTTTAGGGCCTACAGCATTGAGTTTTATACATTTTTCAAGAGGAAACCAATACCAATGTAATTGCAATAGTGAGTGTTGTCTGTTTGATTGATTATCATCCCCAGCTTCAATACCTCACAAGGTTTGGAGCTAAAGGCATCTTGTGTGTTTAGTGATTTTGAATTCCTTATCCATCATAAATTCTTGGCATAACCGGCGAAAATCTCTATCTTTCCTCCACGTTATTTCCCTCTCAGCACCAAGAATTTTCCCAAATCATCAGTATTCCTCCTTTTTAAAATTCACAACGCTTGCCCAGCGTAAAGGCTGGCCTGTTTCCCATGGAGCAGCGCCCTCCAGTCGTGGTTGTTCTTCCAGATGCGCTATTGCAAATTCTGTTCGGTCACGTGAAAAGGTTTGTTGCTTTAAGCCATTCCCGTAGTACACAGGGAACCACCTGGATTAAAAGGTCATTCTCTGCCTCTGCAATTTCAGCATTGACTGCTGAGAGCCCAGAGAATGCTGGAGGTTTGTCTGCAAGTGCTCAGAAGACAGAACGAGACTGCCATATCCCTTGTTATTATTATGATTATTGATTATTAAGTTCAAACAGTGAGAGAGAGCGCAACAGAGAGAGATTACAGTGGAACGGTACAGTATGGTCCAGCTTTTTAATAATAGCTATACAGCAATATAGATTCTCTTTGCTGAATTATTATGGGTAATATCAGGCACAGAGGATTTGGAACATGAGGAGTAATGATAACAATAGAGAGGGAGGGAAAAGGAGGCAAAATGCCTTCTGCACATTCTTTTAATGGAGCTTACTCAAGTTACATTTCGTCTTGCACAATAAGCAATTTTTGCCCAGTCGATAAAAGCCACTGCTAAATTGTTTACTTCCCTTGCAGGTAAATCATTTCAAAATTGGTTTGATATTAAGGCATATCCCTGAGAGCATGTATACTCAGGATCTGGGTGATTACAAAGCAAACTGCTGCAACCTTTCTGGACTTCGTAAGGACCCCTGTACTCTTTCTAATTAGTTCCGTCTCCCTCCAGGACACGAGATAATGGCAAGGTGTGAATGAAATCCGTACGTGGAGTTTTGCCCCAGGTATGTGTTGGATTCTATACGTAATGGATGAATGAAACCAATCCATTTGTAAAGCTCCAGTGTCAAGTGGGAGTAAGTCATGTTATTAAAGCATAATCTTGTTTCTGTCCTTGGTAAGGTTCCATTGGCTTCCAAAGGGGGAAAGAGGGTGTTTTTCAGAAGTGGTTAATCTGCACTTGCAAATGCATGCCGTAAAATGGCTCCTTGTTACTCAGCACTGCCTTGTACAAAGCTAATGGGCTAAGTGAAAGTGCAGGGCAGGTTACAGAATTACTCTGTAGAATTATTTTAAGGACAGGACAGAAAGGATACAGGACAGGATACAGTAGCTACCAAATTGTGCGAGACTCTCATTACACAGGGCAAGATGCTACATTACACAGGAAAAGAAACAGCAATGGACAGGAGCCATCTAAGGTTCACATAATGCTTTTTTTCAGCATGCCTGTGCCTGCTTTCAGTTATTTTCAATGGTTTGGCAAGTGCAGGCTTGTGTCTCCTCCAAACCATGCCTCTGGAATTTTTAGATTTGTTCTTCAAGGTCCGCCACCAAGTATCTGTCAAATTGATGCTGCGTGCCAATGGTACAAAAAGACATTACATTTAACAATGGAAAGGTGTAGATTTTAAATTGTGACATAATATTGGGCATAGAGGTCTGCAACCCGACCCGAGCCCGACAAGCTCCGAGGAAGAATGCCAGGCTCTGGTCAGATAGCACTATTTTTTTCACCTGAGATGTTGGGTCTAGTTGGGCATGGGCCTCACTGATTGATTGATTGATTGATTGATTGTCCATTAAGGCCACATTAAATTCCTCATGCGCTAATTGGTTTGTGTGTATCTGTGCGTGACAGGGCATGCCGCTGGCAGTTGTACTCTTATTAAAGTTTCAATTCAGGCCCTGATCAGGTTTGGGCCCCAAATTTCCTGAGACCTGTCACGCCGGATTGGGCAGGGCATTAAAGTAGACAGCCATGGTAGGGCTCTGGCCAAAATTTCAGCCCAATGCTGACCTCTAATTGGGCATCTACATTAGAACGATTTCAGTTGGTGCTATTTCAGTTTTACTGAAAGTTTATATTCAGACTGAACTAAGCTCTGTATGGACAAGATTCCCAAATAATGCCTGAATTTTGATTACTGATATACTGTAGGAAGTCTATTACTCTCAGAGCATCCTTCTCCAAAAAACGACACCACAGGTTGTTTGTGCCTACCCTCTAATACGACCCACAGGAGTGTTTCATAAATTAACGCCCCTACTGGTGATAAGTGACGTAGTAGAAAGGCTGACAAAGCCCGCGTATGGAGGAGAGTTGGGGTGATGGATGGGTCAACAAAACACAGGGCTTTCATAGGACATGCATGTTGGATTCCCCAGTGAAGCGAAACCAGTGTTTGTGTCCGTGTGTTTTTCGATTTCATTTTCGTTTCATTCATCTCTTCATGTTTATTCTTGTGACCATGACGACTAAGGTCCTTACCCTAACCTTTTCCTCAATTTAACCTTTAGGAAATGCTCCTGCGGGTTGTATTCTGCGGGTGATATTAGAGGGCCGTATGGGTTGGCGGCTGTGCTGATAATTTCATGTACCCATGCCAGTTAAAAGGGGTGAGAGACTGCTTTAATATGTCCATAACAGCACACCGCTGGAGCAGGACACAACAGTGTGTACAGATACTCCAGTGAAAGGTACATTAGCTGTGCTCCATGAGAATTCAAAATTAAATAAATAAAAGAAATAGGGCAGGCAATAGCAGGCAAAACATTTGTGAGAGCTCCTGTCATACATAGTTTTCCATTCAGACAGGCAGAATTAAATTTATCAGCAGACCTTTGAGTTTAATAAAAGCAGTAGATAATTTGCTCTGTAATAATTACTTAGGTCATTAAATAAAAAAAGTCAGATCATAAGCCCTATTCGGACAGGATTAGTTTGACATGGGCAGGTCTGTAAAATATTTTTTATCTGAGGATAATGTTTCTGACCAATTTGCATGGGGTAAGAAGTCCCTGTTTAAATTAGAAATGGGTGTGTGTACTGCATTTACGTATTGGCTCTATGATGCATTTGTGGTTAGAGTTCTGGCAAAATACAATACACTCACAATCTATTCTGTAACCCTACACACACATCCTATATCTTCACTGAAACTGATTGCATCATGAATAGATTTTTGCGTAAAGCTGCTACAAGTGTTGAAAAATTCTTTCTTCTCAATCTCATTCGTTATGGGCAAGGACATATTGGCTGAACCTTGGCTGAGAAAGGAAGATGCAACAACTTTCCTCGAGTGCCTCCATACTTAAGACAAATCGCAAGGAAAGACCAGTTAACTCCTTTCCCACAGGCGCAAAAATGTCGATTATTATCAGGTAGGGTTATTTTTACAAGGCAATTCATAGTAGGTAAAATTCAGGTGCAGGAATACACAGTCTATAAAAAGTTCCTGACTTAACCAGTTTGGATGGAAATAAAATCACAGATATGCTCTGGTAATAATTACATTATCCCACCTCCTCATGTAAAACTAATCCTGTCCAAGTAGGGCTTATGTTTGAACTCAAGTGTAGTGCAATGGGCTGCAGAACTTTGGAATTTTAATTTTTGACCATCAGAAGGCACAAGGTACATTTCATTAGCCAGTGGTTTAAGAAAGTTTTGTGCCATACTGTATAATTTACTGTAAGAATTGAAAATACAGTAGCAGCCTCTGCACGTCTAATGCAGGGTAAATGCAGAGTAGACACCTTACTGCTCCATTTCTTCAGGAGAGTTGTTTCTCTCCAGCACAGCAGCCCCCTGCGTAACACCACCGGCTTATTTCTGAAGCTATTCAGAGATCATTCTTACTGAAGGATTGCTGTTGCTAAAGGATGTTTCCCACTGATCCATGCAGCATTACCATGGTCAGCCTTGGTTTACAGCCTCCAGAATAAATATTTTCCACTGTCAATACACTACCAGGCGGATGAGGGATGCCGGGACGATTTAGAGAGCGAGGAGATACGCGGAGAAGATGGTGGGAAAGTCCCTGGTTATGGAGGTGTACATTCAGTGTGCGTTCCCACCCTGAATGTGCATTTGTCTTGTTAGCCGCCCATTAATAACAAACAGGGCACGGCAAGCAGTTTGTCAGCTCTATTGCTTGGGTCTTTATTCATATGCCATCATTCCCAACCTTAGTACCCCCATTCCCCCTCCTCCATAACACATAACACCCAACTAAATCACCCTCCTGTGGAAAGCACAAGAGCGCATGATTCAGATCAGCAGAATGTATCCTTTCCGTGTAGGGATACACAGTGAACAACCGCCGCCAAAACATATTAATTTTGTGAATTATTAATTTTGAAGCACATATGAGAGAACACACACACATACAATTACTCACACGCATGAAAAATTGAAACAGCTATTATGGCTTTTCGGTGTTCTGATGGATAAGCCACAGGCAATGCCAGAATTATTGCTGCACTGTGTTCATCACTGGTGGGACCTCTGGAAATAAATTAGTAAGCCTACTGTAGAAACCCTCGTTGGGCGCTTATTTAATCAACATGCCTTGCATTGTAATATGCCTCTGTGTTTGCAGGTGTCTTTTTATTGCTGCTCATCAACTTTCAGATGTTTCTGAGTAGCACTTTCATGTCCTTTGAGGTAAAAACACACTCTTGGTAGCTGCTGGAGTTCATTACTTTTGCGTGTTAAGGTTCGACTGAGGGGTTTTTGAGGGCTGATCACATCCCTCTAAACAATTTTAGATTAATTAAATGTTTAATGGCTGTAGACGTCTAAGCTTAAAGTGGGCTACATAGGGTTTAAAAAAGTTTGGTAGATGTCTTCTGAGATATATGACAAAACACATAAAGTATTACCTTTTACATATGAACTTCCCTGGCTCCTATGCCAAGAACTTGTCATGCATTGCTTGTATATTGTGATAATTTGTTTGTTGCTCAGTCTAAAACTGGGCTGCCAAACACAACTAGGGCTATATGAGAGCTGAAGTATAGATGCAACGTTTAAATGATGTCTAGTCTTCTGAGGGATATTAAGTGTTTCCTGCAGAATTATACACTTGTCAGGGTTGAAAAGCCTCTAAAGCCCCATTTAAACACTTAAGGTACACCAAAGCTCTAAAATCCAGCATGATAATTTGAATCAAAATAGGAGAAGAGTTCAGTTTTATCTAAACAAACCTGTAATCACACAACCTCTTTATGAAACTGTCTGACTGATATCCAATTTTTAATAAAATGCCAATACTGACCCATATATCAGCAAATTAACGTGTGTGTGTGTGTGTGTGTGTGTGTGTGAGATGTCATTATCCATCCATTAAAATCTCATATTCAGACTCCTTTTAGCTGCCAGTAGCAAATCTTTACTGGTGTAGAAGCTAAAGGTGCACGTATTTACATTAACTCGGGAAAATGACAATTTCTCAGCCTTACCTTCACAACAGTGTGTGTGTGTGGGTGCAGATATATTACATACAGTATATGCACGTTAGCATCTGCATGTGAACGCACATTAGAGCATGTTTATCTTTGTCTGTCAGCACAGTGCCATTACATATGCCACTGCCATCGCTGCCAGCGCGGCCAGGCACCAGTGGTTTCCATGGCGGTAATCTGTAATGGCAGAGGCAGCCCAGATCATGGATAGGAGATGAGACTGCGGGCTGGCCACAGGCGTTCCCCCCCCCCCCAAGCTTTTGTCTGTCACGCTGGTTCACCTAAGCGCGGGGCAACTCTTTGGGGGATGAAAGGATCTATCTGTCTGTAACTGAGCTCAGGGAGAGGGTGAAATGGATTTGGCTGGAGACGGGACGGGAAGAGTTGATGAAACATTTAAACATCGCTGCTAGACTTGAATCGAAAACAGCTGAAACACTTGCCTCTTAACAGGTGTCCAAAGCAATCATGTAATGTTGAATTAAGACACTTGGCTTTGCGCTACAAACACAGAAACCTCTGTAAAGGTTGACAGCGTGGCATGCACTACAGCCAAATGGATTACGCACATCTTGTACAGTAATTGCTTTCATATACAGCGTTTTAGCTTCCTCCATATTTACAGTTTCTGGCTGCATTGTGGCAAAATGTGTGTTTACCATGGGAAATGTTATGACAAGGTGATTTCTTACACAGGAAAACATAGTTGACCCCTAATACTGCCGCATTTCATTTCTATTGTCTCTCCTAACACGTTGTTTCACACCTCAATTTCTAGGCTGCCTTTCTCTTTTGAATGATTGTCTGCAGACCTGCTTGAGCATGAAATTTTTCAATATTCACTGCGGTCTGTGCATTCTGCATAACATGATTTGAATTTTTATTTCAAATGCGTTTCTGGCTTAAATGAACTGTAGTTTCAGCCTCAGTCATTCTGATTGTAATTCATATAACATAAAGGGTTAGATTTGAAACGACCACTTACAAGCAAATATCTTTGAGAAATGTGTGGCACTCAGGCAATGCAGTATTTTTCATGAGGGTGTGAATCCAAGAGTTATACTGCTTGTAAAAATAAAAATAAATAAATAAATAAATAAATAGGAGCTGTATAAATGCTGCTGAGAGATATTTTTTTAACTTTGGAATTCAAAGTTTACAAAGTAGTGACTGCAGCAAAATACATGACATTTTGATTGCATTTAATATGAACAGGAACGACAGAAAGGGGAACACTCTAGGAAGCCAAATAAACCTATTGTTTGCTGGTGGAAAACAATGCAATAAAACCGGGGGGAAAAATCCCTCCATTGCTCCATCTTCAACAAAATATAACTTCATTGAATGTTCAGTAAAGAAGATTACAGTTTTATCAAGTTCTATTTCATGAGGTATTTAATGGAAAATAGTATATCTGGATTTCATAAAGCCGGAGCTATAGCGTGCGGTACTCGGAGGCTGCGTGCCGAGACAAACAAAGGACAAAGTTTGCCGACCTATCTATTTCTGCAGTTTTATATAGGTCTAGTGTGGAAGATGTCAAACCACTGGAGGATAGTGTGTCAGAGGCGGTATGCATGAGGTGGGATCTTGCCTGTGGGGTGGAAGCATACAAGGTCAGGAAAAGCATCTGCGTTGGAGCTAAAACGTGTGCAAAGTGTGAGGGAGAAGGAAACTGACAAAAACAAGCAGATTGCACGGCTTTGTGCTGCAGTGCATCACATCTTATGACTTTTAGTTAAATCTACTTTTTCCAATCAAGCAGTAGATGTCTGCCTGGTTGATTTCACTGAATTAGCCTATCAGATGTATGCTTGTAAATAACTTATGGTGTGGTCTTCTAATTTTTTGGTTGTCATCAGGTCTTCTGTGTTTTGTATCCTCCCAGCTGTTCCCTATTCTGAGAGACTGTCATAATTGCATGCAATTTGTCGCTCCTGTGACCTAACGACCCATACCCATGTAATCAAATGCCCTTTAACCTCTTCAACCCTGCAGCACCCATGGGTTTGTCACTGCTGCGCGGCCAAGCTCACAGAAATGTATTTGAAATTCTAGTGGCAAACCAAAGGTCTTCATAGATCCCAAACATGTCCTGCTGAATTCCAGGGAACGTGTATAAAATGATGCACAAGGTTTGTAGATATTATCTATTTGATGTAATGCTGCAGCCATAAAACAATTGCTTTGAATATTTCAGTCAGTATAAGTGTGATGTTGCTTCAGTGAAGCTGCAACCAGCAGATACAGAATGTATTCGCGCAATTGTAGTACAATATAGAAAAAATGTTCCAGCTACTTAAGGGGAAATTTAAGGGGAAATCAAAATTCAAAGGGTTAAACATGGTTTGGTCTAGTTTCAGTCAGTTTACCAAGTATGTCCTGCTGAATTCCAGGGAAATGTGTATAAAATGATGCTCAAGACATGTAGATATTTTCTATTTGATGCAATGGCATGACACAATGGCATCTTGAGGTTTGAATAGTTTGCTCAATTGCAGTTGTTAATTGCCTGATGAAGTCATTTCACTGTCAAAACGTTGGTGATTAAAGCGTGGAGCTGCTTGGAGTGTGCAGTATATTTTTCTCTTCGTATACTACATCCAGTAATTGCACCTCATTTAGACTATAGTATGCATTTATTAAAAACAAACAGCAACGATTCATTAAATTCTCAAAATGCTGTTGCACGCGTTAGTGGCAGAAACATCCTATTTGGTTGGGAATAAAATTCAAGACAAAAGCCTGAGTTGCTAAGAATACAAGCATTTTCATCAGACGGACCAATTAGAGGTTACGTAACTCCTGCTGGACCTCTCCTATCTATTTTCTATTTTTTCGGCGCGGCTCAGGAGTATTGGATTAATTATACTCTGCCCTTTCAAGCTCTTTGAATATCCCAATATTGTCAGGTATTGTTTCATGTATTGTTTTCGCCGCGCTGAAAAGGGAACGCTTTCTTTAAATTCTCTCTTGTCGCCGCCTATCTGCGTCCCTAATCCATTTTCTAATCCCGCCTTGCCAGGAGACATTTGTATCTAACGGTAATGTCATTACTTTCGAGTGTTTTTTTTTTCCCTTAAACCATGTGGGAGGTTGGAGGGGAATGAATCTTTGTCACTGAGCTTTTTTGGATCCCTTGATG
>OMKZ01050603.1:22407-34877 GCA_900302535.1 Neoniphon sammara | reverse complement strand
AAATAAGTCACCTTTACATATTTCAATCCTGCTGACCATCCAGGGCATCACTACAGGTACAGGGCCTGAAGAGCCTGGATTAGGGTTAGGTCTGAAAAGAGAGATCTTGCATTTCATCAGGAAAATAAGCTTCAAAGTTGGCCAAACATACTAGTTTGGTTGTAAATTAGTCAAATATGATTACCTTAAAAGATTTTTGTCAGTATTTCCACAAAAACAGAAGAAAAAAATAACTTTATTTTCATATATTGGGCCTCCAAAGGGCTCTCTGAAACTATAAGCCTGGGTGGAGGCTATGTCCATGAAATGAGAAAATTAAAACTTTGTTGTAGGACGAAACCAAATACATCGTTGGAAAGGTCTTGACCTGGAGAGTAACATAATATCAGTCTGAAGATTGTAAATGGTTCCTGCTTTGAAATATTGACCTCTGAACCTTGACCTCAGTGCATATTGGAAGGCTTGTCAATGAGTAATAGAAGGGGCTACAGACATGGGACCAACTGTTATAAAGAGCTCTTGACTTGAGCTATGTTTTATACCCATAGAGATATAGTCACCATGTGGGGGCGCTGTCAAATATGGTAAAAATTTATCTACACTCATTTACCAATTAGATATTTAAAATCTGATCATACAGATGTGTTTATTCCCCTTAAACCTCCTAATGAACTCTGAATTCAGTATTTACGACTTCAAATTCTAAGAAATAAACTATAAAAAAAAACAAACTACAATTCCTAGAGCTGCGCCATGCAGCTTGATACAAATCAGCATTATACTTGTCGTTCTTCTGGTTTGCAAACGAGGATTACAGTTAGGCTTGTGAAAAGATGTATCTGCAGAATTAATCATATTTACTGCAGCCGAAAAATAAATTACACTGGATTTAACTGGTGTATGTGAAAAAAGCATACAAATGTTGATTTATTTAGGATATTTTAGCAAGTACTGTAGAAACGCATTTTGGGGTTGTGTTCAATGTCAGCAGAAGTTATGTAATGCTTTGAAGTATATTAATTAGCTTTAGGCCTAACCTACACAAAGATATTTTTATTATACCTTCCAAATGTTGGTTCGGCCCCCTCATGGCTTTACTAAACTGCCCCTGTGTGCTTAGAAATGTTGGCATTTGTAGCTAGCAGTAGCTACACAATAAGATAATGCATTTTAAGGATTAAGGTGCTATGTACATGTAAACACACTTGAGGTCGCTGTAGTCTCTGGGCAAGGATATGACAAAATTAACAGACAGTGCAAAACATTAATAATCAATGAAATGAATACATCGTGTATGCATGTTACATATCTCTTTGATATATCTTAGGCATAATCTATCTATCTATCTTTATACCGGCTTACAGTTGATTTCAAAGGGAATCCCTTGGTAAATCCCATGACGTCACTGGAGACTCACTGAAATTCTGCGCAGATTCAAAAGAAAAAAAAAGCAACTCAATACAGAAACAATATAAGTAAACCTAGTAACAGAAAAAAATGTCATTCAAGCTTACAAGATTTAATACCCAATTTAGGAGTAATGAGATCGATAATGTGTTTGCAACAACGTTAGTTGCTAATGCAAAATTAGCTGCATAAGAACGTAACTCGTAGGATCCCAAAGTGTCCAATACTGCCGCAAAAGGCTTAATATGAGAGTCAATGATTTTCCCAACTGGAATCCCTTATTTGGGTAGGGACGTCCTGCAGAAAGTAAATCCCACGGCGTCCAGTACTGCCTCAAAAGGTTTAACATGAGAGTCAATGAAGACCCAGAGTGTCAGTGCTCTGACACGGAGGGGTACCTTAGGCGTCAGTGTTCTGACTACCAGGGACTTGCAAAAACGTCAATATGACGCTTTGGGAATGAGAATGGGTTGGCTACCCAGCACTGGTACAGTCACTCCCTCAAACACATGAATTGTCAAATAATCAGGATTAACTTTACATTGTCAAGACTAGACATATCAAAGATGCCACCACAGTTTGAGGAAATCAGAAAGCAAACCACCACTATCAATTGTTGATAAGTTTATCAACAGCTTCATAACTGTAAGCCCAACAGCCCCCCAACCATTTCTACCACTGATTATAGTGAGTCAAAGCACACCTCACCTCCACAGGGACTGACTTATGATGCTCACATCTGCGGGCATATGTGCACTGAGAGGCGGGTTCACAAGCACAAAGTCCACTGCAATTTCCAGTGCCTTTTTTGTATGGAACAAATCTGAAACCCAAAATAAAATGCTGCTTCTCTGTTCACATGTGGAAAATTATCATTTAATAATTAATACATTTTTGCATAAAACAAAACTGAAAAGTGAAATAAAATACAGCCTCTGTTTATTACGGTAAGTCAAGGCACATCTCCAAGGAACACCAACTAGTGTTAGTGCAATTAAAATGTCAGCCAAACGAGCAGAGGCATAAATAACTAACTGAAAGTATAACTGTACAAGTTCAAGTTTATATCTAGCCCTTAATCACTGTTACAGTCTCAAAGGGCTTCCACAGGAAATAAAACACCTCTCACAAAAAACTCCCACAAAAACGCAAAGTCAATGGGAGGAAAAAATGGAAAAAGTCTTGGGAAGGACCACAGAGAGAGGGAAGCCCCTTCCAGGCTGGCCAGGAGTGCAATGGGTTCTGAGTGGGCAATTATTAGCTCCAATCAAATAAATGCTTTGCTTTATCCTAAGAAGCGGCAAGCCAGCAAGTCCAAATGGAGCACACCTATGGATGGATAATTGTGATCCTGTGAGTAAATGAGTGAATGAGTGGGTGAGTGAGTGAGTTTCACCTACAGCTCCTAGAGGTGCTTTGCATCTAAAAAGACCAGACTCTCCAATCAGAGTAGCATCCTGTATTGAGACTGTAGAAGTTTGAGACCAAGATGGAGATGATGCCAGATCCAAAAGCCTGGATATGAATGAGCATCCTTGAGGATAGGAAAATTTAAATTGCACATAGGAGATCATGATATGATATCTGCTTGGTGGACAAGAATGATGGGTAGATCTGGTGGATACTTGGCAGTTTCTCTGCTGGCAAGCAGGCTTTCATTTCAGTGTACTGTTGAGGATAATTCTGAGAAACTGGAGGGAATGAGATGGACCTCCTGTTTTCTTGTGAGAGGAACACCACATCTAAAGTTTGTGGATTTGGAGCCGTCAGATCCACAAGTAGGGCAGTGTGCAGTGGGGGTAATGTTTTCAGAAGCAGTGGAGCTAGGGATAGAAGTAGATACCCTGGAATTCTCCAGAGCTTTGTGGAAAGTATTATTGAAAATGGTTCAGGGTCTGCATGGTCCCCAGCAGGGAATCATAATTCGTTGACAGCTCAGTGGACGATGGCCTACGCAAAGCTAGCATAGATATTCCAGGGTTTCTGGAAGCTCGCTTCTTTTGTCACTTGCACTTGATGAACATGTAATGGCTTCTGAGGCCTGGGCAGTCTCATACTGCACAAATCAGATTTTGCAGCTGGGATGAGTAAAGGCATGAGATGGATTAATCTATGTATTGGTTAGATCAGTTTGAGATGTTGAGAATTGAGGTGTCATCTGGTAGATTTTCTTTGCATTACAAATACATGTTTGAGTTATGGGAACTGCGAGCTGTGATTTGGGAGCTTGAATGGGCCAGACGTTTTGGCTTGCCGGGATGTCTGGCCCACTCACCAAGGAATAGTCACGATCTGAGTCAGACATGGTAAGTGCCAGGAAGCTACAAGCTACAAGCTTCAATACGACACAGATCACAATCAGCATTGACAACTCAATTGATAGTTGTTTAAAGTTAGTAGACTGGATGATTTGAACCCAATGGGGCTGCCATCTTGAAATTTAGACTGATTGGATAACAGAGGGTAGAGGGATGACTGGGAATGAAGTACACTCAAAGAGGTGTGCCTAACTGACAGGCAGGAGTAGTAAGTGCACACACACACACAGATGATGCTTGTGGGCTTGGTGCTCACTAATGGAGACATCTTCATGGTCAGAAGAGATCGATAGGACAGGAAGGAAGGGGAGAGATGGATTGAATGTGAAAGATGAAGAAGGAACGTAGTATGAAGACATGAGAACATGGAATGAAGCAAAGGGGGGAGGGAAAGAAGGCATGTTAGATTTACTGAATGAGAAGAAAATAAGATGGTTATGATACATACTGGACAAGATTGGTGGCCAGCAAAATCATCAAATTTGACCATTTTCATGCCGAAACATCCTGTGAAAAATTAAGTGTGGGGAAGCCTCTGAAATAGCATTGTGGAACACCAGAACTCTCCACTGAAATCTCTGAAATACAGGACAATAAAAACTAATGAAATTATTATGCATACTGGTGTGGAATCTGATCAAAATTTCATATTAGAATCAATGTAAGGGCTTCTCATAGACAACAAATGTAGTGTTTATTAATTCTATATAATGAGTCTACATCATGGGCATCATATTGGGATGGGTGACAATGACTGTACTATATAAGACTTTCAATAAAAGATCAACACTGGCCTAATATATCAAAAAACAAATATACTGGGTTAACCTTACTCAAGGGGGGTGGGGGGGAGACATGTCACAGTTTTTGCACAAAGTTTTGTCCCTTTGGGAAAGTTACACGCTTCAAAGTAGCTTGAAACAATTTTGAAAGCCATGCAGTGGAGCAAAGCAATGTTCCTTAATGACTGGGTTTTCACAGGGGAGCTTCATTTATCGACCCTTCTCCATTCATGATCACATCCATACTGCGACTTGAAAGGCAAAACACATCCTAGATCACCACAAACTCTTGGTTCTTTGAGGCTTAATACACACTCTGGTCTGAAACCATTCATGCTCTGAACGTCCCCTAGCCAGAACCCATTTGGGCCACTTTTAAAGCAGGAAAGCAAAGACTGTGGTTGTATAATGGTCATTTTTGTCCCTGGGGAACACAGAAGGACATTTTCTTCCACTATCAGCAGTTCCACTGAGCCCCAATTACAGAAAGACAATGAACAGTGCTGGACGGTGACCATTACTGACAGAGTGTTGGAGACTGGGTAAAGATGAGGTCCAAAGCAATGTAGAAGGACACGAAGTCTAGTATTGAAGTTCAAGAATGTGTCCTAACCACTTGTTCACAAAGTGCCTTGATAAAAGTTTATTTTTTATAAATGTTTTAAGAATAATGCATTTCAGTTTTGCTTCTGTCTTATGTCATATTATGTCGATGAAACTGTCCCCCATGAATTCTTGCCATAAACCCCATTACAATTGAGTGTAGAGGACTTGGCATTGTGGCCCTATAGGATTAGGATCTAGGCTAATTTATGTGGGGTTTTTTGACAGCCCATAATATAGTTTTGGATGGAAATGACAAATAAAATAATTCTTCAGTTGTACAATAAATGTGTAATCAGCCAAACTATATCATCAGAGGTGGATGACACTGACTGGACAGTATCTGTTTTTTTAATAAAGGACCCCATATTTCTGTCTTACTCCAGTTGTGAGATTAGAGGCCATAGAGGTAAAGTTATTGAATAAAGAAAGTATGAAAAGATCAAGTGTGTTAATAGCATAATAGCTGGGCTGTTAATAGTATCTCATTTAATAGCATAGACGAACACAAAGAATAGCATGAAAGCTTTTTTAGAAAACAGCGCTGATTCACTGTAGTGGCCATATTGGTGCCAGCATTTTAATTGGGTAAATAAGGTGAATCTATAGCATCTCAATCAGTGGTGATAAGATGCTCTGATCTGTTCCAGGTCCACTTTTGTGATTTTAGGATGGATAGGTGGATTCCTGTTTTAAAATCTTGTTTGCTGCAATTGCAATATTCATGAGAAACATGCAATTTGGCAAAACAGCTGATTTGATCTAATGTATTTTGAGTTCACCTGAGGTAATGTGCTGGGAGGCTGTTTTTCTCACAGAGTGACCTTGGTTTTAAACGCCCACTGTTGGAAGCTAAGCTGGGAGAGCTATCTGGACAGACAGCCAGGCGGGCTAGGGGGTCATCATGCCTCTATCCTGCCATCTCTGTCTCTGTCTCTCTCTATCACACACACACACGCACACATTCCTTCTCCTCTGTTTTCTCTCTCTGTTCCTGCCTTTACTTCTTAGCCAAAATATCTCAGTATGGTCCCATTCTCCACCAGCAGCCTGACAAGTAACCTATTGTGCTGCCATTTTGTGAGCCACCAAACAGCCTGAATTACCATGCCAGCCAAACACTCAGCTTTCTATAGAACAGAGGGTAGAGATTGGCAGAAATGTAGTGGGATTTTGTTGCGTCCACTTTTTAAAAAAGTTTGATCCTTATTTTTAAGCTCTGAAAACTTGGCCATGAAACAGGATCTGTAGAGGTGCTTTGGTTAGTGTAGTGGTTCTGTGTAGAACTATAATAACTCAAACGAGCCTCTAGTTTGTTGATAATGATCAAAAATGGTTAAAAGGAATAAGCAGCCCAGAACAGTTATAAAAAGTTCCCCTAATACTTCTGGATTGGAACATTCTGTTAATTCTTAAATGGTTCATAAAGCGTTCTGCTTTGCTACAAGCCTAAAGAGTCATTTTATGGTGTTACACACTTAAAGTCTGTACCATAAACAGAACCCTGAATCTGAGGCAGTTAAAGGGATATTCAATGTTTTGGGCAAAAGGTTTGGAGTTGCTGTAAGGTTTACTTTTTCATTTTGACAGAACTAGGCTAATGAATCCTGTAGACTTCACATCTTTATGCTAAGCTAACACAAAATGCTACCCATAGAAACGTGGACGTACAGAGGTGAAAATTGTATTGAACATCTTGTCTCAGTCTGGGTAAGTTGGAAAAAGGGTATTTTGCCCAAAACGGAGTATTCCTTTAAACTGAAACTTGACTCTGCTACAAGGGGCTACAGATGAAAAGAGGCTATTCTGGCTCACTCTAGCACATTTCCATGATGTTCCATCATGCATTGTTCTAGTAAAAATGAATCAGTGAATTTAATTTTTTTCAGCTCTTTCTGGGGACAGAGTAGGAACTACAAAATATTGTTCATTTATGTATGTCTATACAGTAAGGTCAACTTTTTAAAACTCAAAACCACATCAAACAGAAGATATGTCACTATTACTATTTAATATAGCCTACTATTTAAGAGATGAAAGATGCCATCTTATGAAATGAAATACATGAATTATATCATATATCTCCCTTTTCACTGGTCTTGTCATCTCAATTTTCTATAGTAAGTACACAGGTAGGTATTTATAAGGTAGCCTAAGTATGAAGCATAACAGAGAATGTGGCTTGTGCACCTGTGGTTATAATGTTAATGAGCAGCCGGAATCGGTGGCAGATGTTGAGTTTTAAATTGAAATAAGGTGCTATTCTGTGAATCACATACATGCCGAATTTTCTAATTCAGCATGCAAGGAATGGGGATCATTGACTCAGCTTTTTTGGGACGGCTGGGGTGTTACAATTGAGGCTTTGACTATAACACTTTTTTTCACACCCATACATAGCAGTGAATAAATGAAATCGTGGAATGAAACCTCTGTCATTATTAGTGGTAAGATTTATGAATATCGGAGACAAGCAGCCTAATGGACCTTGCCCTACTTTGTGGTGTGCTTAGTAATATGTTATCCAGCTCATTATAATCTTGCCAACAACTTCATCAGGAGAGAGAAAAAAAAAAACCTTTGCAAAATTGAATGTAAGCCAGGGAATCAGGCTTGAGCACACTAACCGATGTAACTATGCATAAACGTGCTGGTGGAGGTGCGTAAATGCTATTTCTGATTTCCGATGCGCCCACCACTTCCCTGGTGGTGTCTGAAAAGTTGTGTATATTTGAAATATTGATCTTTGCGAATACTGGCGAACAAACAGATCTTAAAGGAATACTCTAACATTTTGGACAAAAGACAAGAGACAAGATGTTCAATACCATATTTTCACCTCTGTACGTACACTGGTGTTAGCTTAGCATAAAGACTTGAAGTCTACAGGAGTCATTAGCTCCGACAGAGTGAAAAAGTTAAGCTTACAGCAACTCCAAAGCTGACTATACAATGCAATGTATTTGAAATACACTGAGAAAAAAAAAAAAAAACGAGTTATTTTAGGAGAAGTTAGATGGTAGGAACTATAATTGTTGAACATATGTGTACAACAAGACTTGTATTTCATTACTGCGTAACACATGATACATTGTGTAAATAAGACAGTTTCAGAGTCACTGTAAGGTTTATTCTTTCACTTTGATGGAGCTAGGCTAATGACTCCTGTAGAATTCAAGTCTTCATGCTAAGCTAACATGAAATGCTACCCATGGGAACCAAACCAGTGGATGTACAGAGGTGAAAATGGTATTGAACATCTTGTCTTACTCTGTGGGAGTTGGAAAAAGGTATTTTTTTCCCAAACCTGTGGAGTATTCCTTTAACAATTAAAATATATACACATATTTCCAAGCCAGAAACTGACTTACTGTCTCCTGTACTTGCGCTGTTCCATAGGGCAGCACCACCTGAATCTCAGGGATTTGAAAGGATTGATTGCAGAAGACAAAACAGTACAAGCATGGCAATCTGAAGAAAAAAATAGATGCTATCACTTGAATCAGTTTGTTCTGCAACACAGAGCTTATAAGTCCCATTGTCAAGGACACCACAGCTTGTCTTATCACATTGTAAAAGGGAATGTGGGTGTCGGTTAATGTAATCAAAGACTACTACTTTAACTGTGTGAGACAATGATGTACCTGCTGATGAAATACTAAGGTTGCTCTCACAAAAACACTACTGCTGCAGTACTTAAATTTCCTTAGCGGTGAATGTCATTTTCATCACCACTGGGAGTTAATTGAGTTCAGTGAGTAACATAAAGCAGCAAGCGTGAATGTCATTGCAATTTCATATCCTTATCCACGTAGCACATGTTTTCACTTGCCAGACGTTTCAGTTGAAGTGCTTATCTTTGAAATGATGTCTCTGCTTTAATGAAAAGCTCGGCTTGCAGGGATGCTGCGTATGGCGTCTGCCACCCCAAGGCTAGGGACAGCCCTGCACATCTTGAGTATGACTCAGTCCATTTAGTTTGCTTTTCTCGCTCGGCTTTCAACCGCTTCTTTCTCTCTGCTATCTTACCTTGCCTCTCTGTTTCCCACTTTCTTCCCAGCGGCCTCAGCCTCTCCCCTACCCTTCTTTGCATGGCACAGATTGACAAAGCTGAAAATCCTCTCTCTGCCGCTACAAAGCAGGCTATACTTTCACAGGAGATAATTTCAAACACGGCTAATCAAAGATGCTCTTCAGCCAGTCGCCGAGCTAATGGTTAGCTTCTATGCTGGAGCTTTATCAATTATGAAGTGACAGCTGCAGCCATACCAACCCATTAATGGAAAAATGGGATTTTGCAGCAAGAACATGCAGGAGGATCCCTGCTGAGTCTGCCACTGTGCATTTCATCATGGACCAACTCCAGTCATTTTCCAGATAGATCATGAAAACTGTTCCTTATATGATGTAAGATATTGAGCTTTATGCCCACTGTAGGATTTGATTGATAGAAACTTGTTGGCTGCAATGGCAGTTGAAATACACTGATACTTCAATGACTTTAAAAAGGATAAAGAAAAGTATTTCTGCCTCACCTGTTTAACAGCTATACACTCTGACAATGACTGAGAGTTCACTGTTTATGGTTTTAACTGTAACTCATGGTGCTCACTTTTTTATGGTGCTACCCATAACACCTGACATGCCCAACTATGGCAACTGAGAATGACCAAAATACATCACAGATCTCTGACAACTCCACTGAAACCCAGGGGTGATAACGTGTAAAATCTAGCAACAGTCACCAGCTTACAATAATGAAGGCAAACATACACACAGACACACACATTTTTAAGTTTTTAATGCCACATTTACACGTTTTTAAAAGCTATCTGAAAACAACTGTAAAAAATAAAGCCACATCACCAAGAATGGCTCTCAACTTAAATAGTAACATATAGTTAGCCTACTATGCTAACATTGCATCTTCAACAAGGGATTAAGCTCATTTACAATGAATAATCTTACAAAACAGCTCTACATAAGAGAAAACAAACTGAATCTTCGCAAGAGCACCTGTATGTGATTATAATAATGAGGCTAATAAAATGTTAATAGCCATTACACATTACTAAATGCAATCACAACCTAAATATAGGTAAAGTTACAGCATGTTTGTAGGCATGGAAATGGACTCCTGAACTAGAAGACTACATGCAGCCAAGCCTTATCAGTCTAATTCTATTGTTATGTTTTCTTGGTTGTTAAGTATTTTTGCTTGATCCTTATTAGTTGGGCTTATGACTATAAGACACAACTTTTAGAAAACGTTTGAATTTTTTTAATGCCTTTTGCCATGTGGGCAATGAAAACAGCCCAATTTGATAATGCTGACATCACCACTGTGACTTCTTTGCGTATGGCGGCGATGACCTCACACAACTTCGACATTCTCTTATTTTCAACAATCTGTATTCATTTGTAACTTTCAGCAGGAGCTTGGCCTCGTTGTCTGTCCATATGAAAAACTTTTTAACTGTATTTGTATTTTTACATTTGTAACTCAGCAATGTTAACAAATGTTCACACTCCTCAGTTTCTTTGTACAGACTCATATTGTGGAGAATTATGTGTTTTTGCTTTCCTATGTGTACAGAGACATTTTCTAAAATGAGACATTTTCTATACAGAGGTATAAAGTTGCATTTTCAAAAATATCTGTCCATGTAGAAGTGACAGGATGTGTGTATTAACTCCTAAGTAGGACCAAGAAGGGCATGTGGAGTTATGATGTTAACTTTAAGGGTCCGATATGCATGGATGAGATGGTGTTGGTGATGGGAAATACAAAACCAAATTGTAGCTAATGATCAGCTCACCACAGTGTGACAAAAAATGCCTGTTTGCCCTGTAAATTATTCTCAACATGTACAAAACATTAAGTTTAACAAAACAAATTAAAGCCACAAATTAATATTAATATATCAACATGTAGCTTGGCAGATATGTTAAAAATGCTTGTGGAATTTCAAGTGGACTGATGATTGTGTCTTGATTTTACAGTCACAATTTGTGCAAGATTTAAAGAATTAAAGGAATACTCCAACATTTTGGAGCTACCCTTTTTTCCGATTTACCCAGAGTACAGCAAGATGTTCCATACCATTTTCACCTCTGTGCAACCACTGATTTGGTTCCTATGGGTAGCATTTCATGTTAGCTTAGCAGAAAGACTTGAAATCTACAGGAGTCATTAGCCTAGCTCCGTCAAAGTGAAAAAATAAATCTTACAGCAACTCCAAAGCTGTCTTGTTTAGTTAGATGGCAGGATAACACATGTACAACCACTGAACGTTATGCATGTGTTATAGCGGTTCACTTTGATGGAGCTGGGCTAATGAGTTTTCCTTTAATTTAAAATAATTAATAGATTAATGGACTTATCCCTTATTTTTTTGCAAACAAAGAAGAGGCAGACCCAATTAATGTACCTACCAAATTTCACCTCATTTTGTGGTTCATGAGAAGGTTTTTAAAAAAAAAATCCAAAAGGTCAGATAATTCATCGTGGATGTGAGTACCAGAGGCAAAATGTTCAACCATATACAGATATATACCTTTATCAAGTTCCACATCTCCGTGTCACAGCACGACTACCTAGTTCAAAATCAGAAAGAAAGCTACCACTCTATACTGGACTGATCAATGGAAATATAGACCGGATGGGTAGTGTTTGTTTAAAATGATTAACATGATCTTATTCTCTCTTTGACAGGGCTCAGAAGCCAAAAAATACTGCTGGTATTTTGAGGGTGGATACCCCATCTACTTCATGTAAGTACCATCCACCTATCTCTCTCTCACGCAATCTTTATCATCAATATTCAATTCCCAGCACACACACAATTGGGCAGTTACATGCTACTGCTGGCTATTTTATGTCAGTGAACAAGATGTTATGAACCACCCGCACAGAATTAAATGCATATTTTTCAGGGATATAAAATAATACACTGAACTGTTGTTCTTTCTTCCTCCTTTCTCCTCTGCACCATACCTTAACAATGTCCCTCTATCTGCTAGAGCATCACTATTTCTTTTTGCCAATGCAAGTGGACTGATTCCCTCTCAAGTGCCCTGCATTACAGCAAGGGAATAACATCACGCTAATGCATTCCCAGCAGCATCAATGCTAAATATTGCAGAATCTACCAAACACAGCACTGACTGCTATAATTGGACAATAGATATTTTCAGCTCAGTTGCCAGAAATCAGGTTTTCAAGTCAGCTGAACTATTTCTAAACATCTACTATGCTCAGTACTGAATAATACACACGTCATGTCCTTCTCTATTACCAGTATCTTTCCTCTGGCCTCTCATCTCAGTACTGGGGTTACTGTAGACTGACAAAAGAGGC
>OMKZ01050603.1:0-16052 GCA_900302535.1 Neoniphon sammara | reverse complement strand
AGATTATGTTATGAATGGAGAATTGATTTTTTTTTTTGATAAATTTTCCTATATTGCACACACTCACATACACTTTAATGATTCTATTTTTTTACTCATTAAAGACAAAGTAACTGAATCCTTGACTACTACTGACAAACATACACAAATGTAAATTAATATGTTAAATATTCCTGAGTCAAAGTAAATAATACATAAATACATGCAGCCTACACTTATGCAGCCTGTAGTGTAAAAGTGTATTTTGACAAAAATAAAATATTCATTCTTGTGTATGACATGCTGTCATTTGGGTACACTATACATAAAATGTGCCCTCAAATTACATACTTAGACCCGTTTTTTGTGTTATAATTTGTAGTGTTGACCAAAAAGTCAAAACCATGCTTTCAGTCTGCATACTGACAGCAGTAGAACCCATTAGCTTTCATTATCCTTTAAAACATCTTATGCTGTTACTTCAATGTTGCATATATTATGAATAAGAAAACAGACCAGTCTGAGTGTGTGGCAAATGTTTACTCCCTACATTTTGCATTTGACCAGCACCTCACTGCACTGAAGCTGTGCAGAGGACATTATTACTTTCCTCACAATATTCTGTCAATATGTTATTACTAACAGCAATGTCAATAAGGTAAATTATCAGTTTTGGAGAAACCCATGTTAACAGAAGACTGAAACCCATCAGTTCAGTTACATCAAATCTGTAATTTTGTTACTGATTCTGGAAACTGAAATTCTTTCTTTTAAATCAAAATTTAAAAATGTGTAATTTTCATGAACCTTGACCATCCTAGAGTATATACCAAATATTTTAGAAAGTTTTAGAAAAATGTAATTAACAGAAAATATATTTTTTGAGTTGCAGAAGAGTCAAACTGCAAAGTCTCATTAGGTACAGTACAAGCTCATGAAAAACATTCAGCATTTCAGTTCTTGTATTCTTGTATCCAGTGATAAAAAAGCTGCCATCAGTCATAATTCAACACCCAGCAATGAAGTAAAACAACTCTGTCCTTACATTGTTATAATTATCTTGTGGGAGATATTAACTTTGGAGAGACACTTGTGTTTTACCAGATGGCAGTGCTCAGCTGTAACATTTTTTCAAAGGAGTATATCTGCTCCTAATTTTAAAAATTTAGGAGCACAGAGAGAAATTTAAGAGCACGCTTACAAATTGAAAATGTCAGGTTTTATTAATAAACAATGAACTGACATTTTGCATTTCATTTGTGAAGCCTTGTAAATACTGAATTAGCATTTGCCTTTGCATTTGTATTCGTGCGTGTGTGACAGATTACACCACTTGGCTTCTTACAGCTGCCACCAGTGGAAGCTTTTCTCTTGCCAGGTATTGGCAGCACTGTATGCTTCCTTTAGATGTTGTTTATAACAGCCATGGAACAGCCATGATGCAGCCATGTTCAGATGGCGGTTGCTCCTCACAAAGGAAATGTTTCCTGATTCTAATTGGCCTCATAGTATGTTCTCCTTGCCTTGCTGCAGCATTAAAATTGGCTGTAGTCATCCTTAGCTCCATTTCCTTCCTCGGTCACCTCAACTCCATTCACCACATTTTTCTCATTATTGTTCATGACAGACTTTTCTTTCTTTACTTTGTTTAAAAGAACTCCACTGGGGTCACATTGTTGAAAAAATAAATCCATGTACAGATCTTTACCCTCGGATTCGTAAACTGTACCCAGTACCCAGGGTTTTTGTAAACTGTGCCCATGGATTCATAAAGTGTACCCGAGGTTTTGTAAAGTGTGCCCACGGATTCTTAAACTGTACCCGCAGTTTTGTGTGGACACCAGGAAGAGTAGTTGTTACCTTTGGTAGTGACTAATGGGGATCCAAATAAATAACTAAATAAATAAACTGTGCCCATGGATTCGTAAATTGTGCCCACAGATTCGTAAACTGTACCTACGGTTTTGTAAACTGTGTCCACGGATTCATAAACTGTACCCAAGGTTTTGTAAGCTACGCCCACGGATTCTTAAACTGTACCCACAGATTCCTAAACTGCACCTGCAATTTTGTAAACTGCCCATGGATTCGTAAACTGTACCCACAGTTTTGTAAACTGTGCCCGGGGACTCGTAAACTGTACCTGAGGTTTTGTAAACTGTGACCACAGTTTCTGTAACCTGAGGGTACAGATTCGTACATGGATTTATTATGCATTTTTTTCTACCATGTGACCCTGGGGGGAGGGATGGGGGGTTCCATTGCTTGGCTATAAAATTAATTATGCATCTGTTCAAAATATAATCCTTGAATCCTCCTGGAGCTTGCAGCCTGCTCTACTAAGGGCTTTGACTGATCACAACAGCAACATTTAGATAAAAAAAAAAACCCTGCAGTGTAGCCATAATGTTTAGAAGAGTAGCTCTCTATTCACACAGGTGCTCATTTTTGTCCCCAACTCATTCTGGCAGCACTAGCGGCTCTGACTGCTTAGTAGCTACTTCAGTCAACATCCTCTTTCATCCACTGTGTTTTGCTTTGCTGACCGGATTACGTTCTCAGTTGTAACAAACCATACTATGGTTCATTTGGAACTGGAACAAGTACTGACTTTTCAGGTGGACCAGCTCACTCATCAGGTTCGAGAGTTCAAACATGTATTCCCACCTCTCCAAATGAACCTGATAAATGGAGTAAATACAGCATGGTTCGATTAAAATGGAGAGACAAGAAAGGGATAAGAAAGACTGCTGCCAGTGTAAGGAGTCCATCCTCAACTGCTGTAGAACTCTTTAAAAAGGATTACACAGGTGAAAACAGGGAACCCATTGATTGGAATTATTTTAGATGGGAAGAAAACAAACCCTGCACTCACAAGCTGTTGGACATATCAGCAGAAATTATGGATATATCCGTCCTGCAGAGTGAGAGAATTTAATGTGAAAATTACTTGGAGCTAAAAAATTAATACATAGTTATTTTAAGCTGCTACACCAGAATGAAGAAGATAATATTTATGGCTCTTAATATTTACATAGTTTTGCAATTGATACTTAATGGTTCATTGGCTAAATGTTGTTATGCACCTAAAATTAAACCAAGAGGTAGAATATCACATCTTTCCTTCTTGGGTATCATGTAAAATTCAATTTTCTCATTAGCATTTACTACTTCATTGGTTTGTATTGTTCAAGCACACTCTAACTGTTATGACCATATTCCCAACAGCATTTGATCAACATCTACTTGCTACTGGTGTGACAGTGGATCAGTGGAAAATGTAGATAATAATAATAATAATAATAATAATAATAATAATAATAATAATAATAATAATAATAATAATAATAATAAATAATAATAAAGTAAATGTTTGACTGATGGACCCACAGTGCAGTGGTTTGGCTCTAGAAAACTTGGAATTTTCAGTTTGGAGTGATTTTATGGTCAATTGAGCCTTCTTTGGAATGCTAAAGAAATTCATATGTTGTTTTGAAGAAGGCTGAAATGAAGTTGCACCAGCTAACTTGCTGTGTGTTATACTGACACACAAACTTCAATAATGTTTCAACTGATTGAGTAGTGACAAAAATGTAATCTCTGGGTGAACTAGTCCTTTAATAATTCATCAGCACTATGAAATTTTAATTTTATACTGAGATTAGCAAGGTAATTGAGCATCCATCACAGAGGCTGAGGCAGCCAAGAGACAACATGCTTAATAAATGCAATAAATGAGGGACTCTCAGCTGTCACATGAGCACAACATGCAGTCAGTCACTGACAAACAGTAATCTAAATTATCATAGAGGGCTTCATGTGTGGGGCAAGGGCAGTTTTGTTTTTTTTTATTTTCTTGAAGACACAAGTTGCACTTTAGAGTCTGTCTTAACATTTTCCAAATTAAAGGAGTTGGTATTACAATGCCTTTAGTTTCACGTAAAGTTTGTACTAAAGGCCGCAGCCTTTTTCCAGAAATGTACAGTACAGTATGGTGCAAAATTATTTGTTTTGAAGTGTTTAACTAACTGTATTGCTTAACTTCAAAATACTGTTATGTTTGTGTGGGTTGCAAAAGATAACATAACACAGTGAGTGTTATATTGAGTGATCTAGTCAGTGCTCAGCTCTGTTAATTGAAAGCTACGCCCTGGGGTGGGTGTTTGGATTTTAACAATACACTGTCATCCCACTCGTTCTACATTTCATTACCATTGCTTTATTTACAATATATCAATAACATGAGCAAAAAAAGAAAAAAAAGAAAAAAGAAAAGTGTAGCACTAACTCAGGCATGCTAGGTCTTTTTTTTTTTTTTAACCCTGCCTCTTATAGAAGCAGAGAGAGAAAATGGAAGCATCTTGAGACACAGAGTCCTTCTAGGATGTCTTATGTTTGATCCCTCTTTCCCAGGTAGAAATAATCCTGAAACACTGAATGGTTCTAGGATAATGTTTCAAAAATCTTTGTTCACTCCCGCCATCCTTTATACCATGACAGACAAGTATTGATTGTTTTCTTTGTAAAAGCAAAATATTTAAGCTTATGTAACCAAGGACCAATTTACATCATTTTCCCTCGATGTAACTGCAGTACAGCTCAACAGAAGATGAAATTTAAATTGATATCACAATATAAAAGAACACATCTGCATCACAAAAGTAATGCATGCATATTTTGACAGCACAGTGAATAGATAAATCATCACACCCATCTCCACACAGTCTAATGCACATGTTGTGAAGCGCTCAAGAAGCAACAATTATCTTTGCCAGAAACATCAAATCTGGTATTCTGCAAATTTCTTATTCCACTTACACCTTTTTCTTCAAAAAGTCTGCTTCACTATGACTTGTACAGCTGATCTTTGCATTAATTTCGACATCGTCCCCACTAAGTGCACCAGTGTCCTGTTTTGGACCTCCAGTCAGCAAAGACACATTTCTGCACTTTTGAACTTTCATTAGGGGACCAGTAAAAATGTATATAATACTCCCACAATCACAGCGCGTCCTCCCACAGAGAACAACTCCACAGATCGTTTGTTCCTACTCTGTAGAACGACGGTCAGGAGCGTTTACTGAAATAGCGCCCCTACTGGCAGTAAGCGACATAGTATAAAGAGCGAGAAAGTCTGAGTAGGGAGGAGGGTGTGGTGGTGGATGGGTCAACAAAACAGAGGCTTTCATGCAGGACAGCTGCGTTCGAGTCCTGCGTGAAGCGAGACCAGCATTCATTTCCGGGTGTTTAGTTTCATTTTCATTTTGTTTGTTTCTGTGTGTTTATTATTGTGACCATGACGACAAAGATCCTTACTGTAACGTTACCCTAGTCTTAACCCCAACCTTTTCCTAAACTTAACTCTAGTTTTGTTGCCTAAACATAACCAAACGGTTGCACATGATGCAAGAAACAGTCCTGTGTGTTGTATTCTGTGAGTTGCATTAGAGGGTAGCAGCAATCGACCTATGTGGTGGTCTGGGTTGGAGGATGTGTTGACAATCATCTATTCCCTTTCTGTAGTCGACTCCTTGGACTGGTGGCCTTTGAATCGGAATATGGAAACTGTGGGAGCATGTGCTCTGCTCATAATCAGTTTGCCAGGTGGTGAATGAAGAAGTGAGGTCCAGCACCTCCATGATGGCATTAGGGGCACACTGAATTTGTCTGGTAGCTTCTTGACAAGGTTTTGGTTTGCAAGATACCATAGAAGTATAACCACCTTCTTCAGTAGTGGAATTTTATTGTTATGGGTATGTTTGTCAGAGTCCGTGCTAGTGGAACATCTGCCACAAGAACTCAAACTGGGGACTGGAGACACACAAATGATACCTCAAAGTATTTTCTCCATATCCATCATACTGTAAGTGGCCATTCACTCGCTGATGTCAGTATAGGTGGGACTGCAGGTAGATTTAGATGCAAGGCAATTTTAACAGGGGACATTGATTCTTATGAATGTTATACAGAATGATCCATTCTGTATAACATCCTAGACATGATATTGGATACTTAATGGATGATTTCCTCGGTCAGCTATAAATAGCACTCTGATTAACATATCAGTCTTGTTGGCTGAGCTGCTTGCTTTCATACTCAGAAACAGAAAAGTGGAGCAGAACTGACAATGAGACTGCTAAGAGTAGTGTAAGTTCAATATGCAAATAGCTCTAAATAAAAGCAGATGATCCCCTATGCCTCCC
The DNA here is from genome assembly GCA_900302535.1 of Neoniphon sammara. Taxonomy (NCBI): domain Eukaryota; kingdom Metazoa; phylum Chordata; class Actinopteri; order Holocentriformes; family Holocentridae; genus Neoniphon; species Neoniphon sammara. The sequence goes on along the minus strand of OMKZ01050603.1, from coordinate 9,870 downwards.
TCTCCTCTCACTCTTTCTCATGCGCTCTCATTTGCAATCTGGATGTCTCCTTCCCTTTGTTTATGTGTTTGTTTGCTTGCCTCTCTTATCTTTTTTCTTTCTTACTCTATAAAGGGAATTAGTGTTTTGACATTAGCGCCATCTGTCAGGGCTGATCAGTGTTTGTGTCCTTTGTGATATAGCACTTGGTTTGTGTGTGTTTGAAAGAGAGTTAGGGAGAGTTTGTGCAAAATCTGCCACATTTATGTATGTGCAACAGTGATTTATGAAACCAAAATGTATGTGCAGCAGCTAACATAGAAGCAAATCTAGTCCGCCTGAGTCAAACCCATTGTCATGCCTCATCAATAATTAAATACATTTTCTATACGCGAGTTGTCATGACTGAAATGAACTGCAAGAAGGATAAGAGTGAAGGACAAAGCAGTAGCAGTGTTTGGCTAAGTGGGGCTAAACACAGCAGATGCTGCTTACCTGACCAGCAAATGTAAAAGCCGGCTCTTAGTTATTCCAAAGTGTCTGAAGAAGACCGGGTATTCAACAGAAATGCATGTGTGTTAGCATGGCTAACACCAGACTCTACAGATGAACAGAGTTGGCGCTGCACCACGCAGTTGGCGCTAGGCTATGTATGTGTGTGTGGGAGATTTTCCCCAAAACACAACAGAACATAACAAAGCAGCCCAACCGGCTTAACTATTGTGTGAAATCTCAGCAGCCATCCCTGTTATAGTGGATTGACTCAAATTCATCAGCAACACTGCTGCTGTGTTAAGCACATTTTAGCAAGTGATTAGAAATTGAAACTTTAAAGAAATACTCCAATGTTTTGGGCAAAATACCCTTTTACTGATTTACCCAGACTGAGACAAGATGTTCGATACCATTTTCACCTCTGTACACCTGCTGGTTTGGTTCCTATGGTTAGCATTTCATGTTAGCTTAGCATAAATATTTGATAGGAGTCATTAACCTAGCTCCGTCAAAGTGAAAAAATAAACTTTACGGTGTTATTATTCACACAATGTATCATGTGTATTTGAGAAACACATCTTGTAATTAAAAAAAAGAGAGAATTATTTTAGGAGAAGTTAGATGCTAGGAACTATAACCGCTGAACATATATGTTTAGCGGTTATAGTTCCTAATATCTAACTTCTCCTAAAATGACCAGTTTTATAAAAAAAAAAAAAGATCCCAAGACATGTATGTCATTACAGTGTAGCACACATGATACATTGTGTAAATAAGACAGCTTCAGAGTTTCTATAAGGTTTATTTTTTCACTCGGACGGAGCTAGGCTAATGACTCCTGTAGACTTCAAGTCCTTATGCTAAACTGACACAAAATGCTACCCATAGAAACTGAACCAGTGGACGTACAGAGGTGAAAATGGTCTCGAACATCTTGTCTCAGTCTGGGTAAGTTGGAAAAAGAGTATTTTGCCCAAAACATTGGAGTATTCTTTTAACAGTTCTGATGCGCCATATAGGCTATTCAAAATTTAAGCCAGCATTTAGTTACACAGACGCACCATTAAACACACTATTATCCTGCAAAGTTAAATGCATCCAGCCTTCATTCAAAGTCACTTTGTGGGAAAGATCAAATAAGTCATGAATGGCTGCACGTACAGTACCTCTCGTTAGCACTGGATGAGAGTACAGATGTGAAGGATGTTAGCCAGCCTCTCATCCTCACAAGAGCCATGGACAGCTCTACTGAAGTGCATGAGCACCCAATGAAACTTGTGACTTTGCATGGCACTGCAAAGGGCAAGGACTTCAGCAGACTTAGAAGTGCTCTAAGCGAGCATGGGGATTTTTACAAGCATTCTGCTGTTGTTACTGATGACACTTTGTCAGTACAAGGATGACGTATTGGACCTTCACTGTTTCCCCCAACAGATACTGATACAAATATCCGTATCTGTTGCAAATCACTATGCACTGACCCTGTGTTGTCACTGACTTGCCCACAAAGTTGCTGCTTGAACTTTGCAAACTTCAGACTGATCCTTCTTTTGTAAAAACGTGCACTCTGATTTCCCCACTTCAACCCTGCCAATCTCATTGGTGTGTTTGTCATTGCTGTGTGGCCGAGCTTTGGTCAAACCCACAGAAATTAATTGTAAATTCTAGTGGAGCTCCCAAGGTCTCCAGAGATCCCAAATATGTCTTGCTGAATTCCAGGGAAATGTGTCTAAAATGATGCACAAAACATGTAGATATTTTCTATTTGATGTAATGCTGCAAAGATAAAACAATGACATCCTGGCTTTGAATATTTCACTCAGTATAAGTGTGATGTAGCTTCAGTGAAGCATTGCAAGTAGCAGATACACAATATGTATGTGACATTGTTTTATAATATGGAAAAAATGTTTTCTCTAACTGAAGTTAGAGAAATTTAAGGGAAAATGAGAGTTTAAGGAGTTAAATTTCCCTTTAAGTAGCTTAAAAGTACCATTTATTTATTTTTATTCATTTATATAGCAGTGTCATATACAAGGTTATATGCACTTCTTCCAACACTTCACTGAAGCTGTAGCACACTTAGACGGTGTGAAACTCTCATTTTTTATGGCTATTACATTTTTTATGGCTCTACCATTACATCAAATGAAAACAATATAGATGTCGTGTGCATTATTTTATGCACATTTCCCTCTAACCTAGCACAACATATTTAGTATCTTTGGAAACTCTGGGACTCTGACTAGAATTTAAAGCAAACCTCTGTGGGTTTGAACAAATCTTGGCTCTGAATATGCATATGTATTGATGGACCCACTGATGGGACCATCAGGGTGGAAGAGTTTTGAACAAAGCTTCCCAAGTCCCGCTTCCTGCTCCTCAGGGATTTTGCACTGTCAGTAGCCAGCTTTTCTGAAGATAATGCATGTATATTTGAGATTCCCTAAACCTTGTAATAGAAGGCCATATGGAAGTGCACTACTAAAATGAATATTCATTGTTGCTCTTACTGTTACTGTTTACTTTTTAACATATTTGAATTCTTGTATTAAACAGTATGACCCTGTAAAAATACACCTCTGTATGTCCACTGGTTCGCTTCCTATGGGAAGCATTTTTTGAAAACTAAATCTTACAGCAACTCTGAAGCTGTCTTATGTATCGTGTATTTGAAACACACGTCTTGAAATTTTTTTAAAAAACAATAGTTGTTTTAGGAGAAGTTAGTAGAACTATAACTGCTGAGCATGGGTTCAGCGGTTATAGCTTCAAATACATGTTTCATTGTATAAATAAGACAGCTTCGGAGTTGACAAGCTGATGTTCATCATCACAATCTACATTCACTGTTACTGTAGCAGCTAAGGTGTATAGCTCTGGGGTGAACTGCACTTTTTTCTTTAATTTGTGTGTGTTTCTGTGGAAATGTACACTTTTTATTGTAATGCAGGCAGTATGTAAATGCTTATGCACTAGTCTTTTCATTTTACTACAGTTGCCTTCAATAAGTGAGAGTAGGTTTTAGTGGTGCTTTATTCGGATTGAAGCTGCCAATATTTTACACAAGTATCAAGTATCTTAAAATTTGACAATTTATATGCCAAAAAAATTACAATTATTCAGTGATTGGATTTCAAGGACAAGGGTTTCAGTGCAGTGTTTTAGTGTCCCTTGGTTTAAATTCTGTTTTCACTATGACAAGAATAAAACTTGTATTATTTAACTCAGCATGAATAATTGATCACATTTTAAGACGTGGAAAATCATCACAAAATACTGACATTTGACATCAACCCAAAAATATTAGTATTGGCCTTGAAAAATCCACATTAGTTGAACCCTTATTTGGAGTACGTGAGACAGAGAGGAGCTGGGGAGGAAAAGGATGAGGCAGGGAGAGATATGGGAAATATGACAGCGAAGAGAAAAGCAGTGATGGGGGTGGAGGAAAAAATCCATGTCATATAGTTTCCCTGACCAACATTTCTTGGCATGGGTGCTCACATCTTCTGCTGAATGGCAGATTTGAATGTTCCAGGTCTGATATTGGGTGTCATATCATATATTGGATATACTAGTATCACCTGGGAGTAATCAGGAACAGTATTGTTTGATTTATTATTCCTTCAAAGGTGCTTGCATCTTCCGGCTGTCAAGCCTCACACTGTCGGCCAAACCCTGCTTTCAGTAAAGCATCATCTCAGGGTCGAGGCTCTGCATGTGAACAATGCTGTCTGTTGGCTGAATACAAATGAGGGATTAAAAAAAAAGCCTGTGTGTGTGTGTGTGTGTGTGTGTGTGTGTGTGTGTGTGTGTGTGTGTGTGTGTTTGTCTGTGTTTGGAAGGGTGTGTGAGTCACAAGTGGACTGGGCCAGGTGCACACACACACACACACACACACACACACACACACACACACACGCTGATAGAAGCATACATAAATTTTCACAGCAGCCATTTTACTGTCACTAATGACATTAATGAAGGCTCTGTTCCATTTAGGTCTAACAGAGCCAGCCTTCATTAATGTCATTAGCAACACCTGTGCTTCCCTGCCATTTCATGTCAAAGTGGCTGCAGTGAAAAAGGTCTATTAGGTTTTCAGAAAAGAATGAATCTATACTTGTTTCTCTTTTTATAATGTACATAAACTGACATGATGTAAATTTAGGTTGGGTAAAAAGGTAAATAAACAGGTGGATGTGTTTGTGTGTGTTACTGTTGCAGATGCCGTTCCTATGAGGACTGCTGTGGGACACGCTGCTGTGTGAGAGCCTTATCCATCCAGAGACTATGGTACTTCTGGTAAGTTAGGATTTCTACTGCTGGCACTCCTGCAGAGGTGGGAGGACTACAAAAAATATCCAGCGGAAATAGGTGTACTGTTACTTGGCCACTAATTAGCAACTATGTCTTGAAAGCTAAATAGCTAATAATAAATACAACGACATGATGAACTTGACATAATCACCATTCACTCTGTGTGGGCTGGTGAATTGTAATGGAGCAGACCCATTGTTTCAACAAAATCAAAGCACGACACAGTTTTCCTGAAGGATTGTTTATATTTGACTCTTCTATGCCCAAATTTGGGATTCCGGATAAAACTGTACATGTACTCCCACCCTGCTGCAACTACAGCATATGGGACACATTGGGGGAAATTAAAGAATATTCAGGTTCAGTTTTGTTTTTCTTTTTCTTTTTTCCCAGAGCAGCAGTGGTCTCTTTCTGGTAGGGTTCCTCTGCTGTGAAAGTATTAGTTCTCTGTCCTGAAACCTTGAAAGGTGATAAGACCTTTGGAAGGAATGTCAAATGTGCTGTGCTCTTAAAGGAATACTCCTTCGTTTTGAGAAAAATGCCATTTTTCTGACTTACCCAGACTGAGACAAGATGCTGAATACCATTTTCACCTCTGTACATCCACTGGTTCGGTTCCTAAAGGTAGCATTTCGTGTTAGCTTAGCATAAAGACATGAAGTCTACAGGAGTCATTAGCCTAGCTCCATCAAAGGGAAATAATAAACCTCACAGCAACTCCGATGCTGTCTCATTTACACAGTGTATCATGTGTATTTGAAATACACATCTTGGAATTCACCTATTATAGTTCCAACCATCTAACTTCTCCTAAAACGACTAATTTTTGACAAAGTTCCAAGAAATGAATTTCATTACCGTGTAACACACAATACATTGTGTAAATAAGACGGCTTCAGAGTTGCTGTAAAGTTTATTTTTTCACTTTGACAGAGCTAGGCTAATGACTCCTGTAGATTTCAAGTCTTTATGCTAAGCTAACATGAAATGCTAATCATTGGAATCAAATCAGTGGATGTACAGAGGTGAAAATGGTATCAAACATCTTTCTCAGGCTGGGTAAGTCGGAAAAAGAGTATTTTTCCCAAAACATTGGAGTATTCCTTTAAAGAAACACTGATAGTATAAAATGCATGGAGGACAAAGGAAATCCTAACTTTATGTGTGGTTTAAGGCAATCTTCAAATAAATCAGGAAACATAAAATAACAATATACAAGTTAGTTGGAAAGCAGATGCCCAGCTGGACCTGCTGGTGGCGCTAGAAGCAAGGTCAAGGGTTCACCAAAATTGCCAGCCTTTATCTTCTAGGCAACATGAATGGCGTCACCAAATTTCATGGTGATCCACCCAATACATTTTGAGATATGCCGCTCTGGACCTGCTGACCAACCGAACAACCAAGGGACTGACAGACCACCCAACACAGTGATGCATAGGCCTAACTAGGGGGAAAAAAAGCCACGGTATACTGTATATTGATGATAATGTATACAAATATGTGGAGCATGGATAGGTGGAGATGTGCAGGAAATTTCATTTGACTACCAAGTTGTGGTGCAGAAGATATGAAAGGTTATTAACAATTTTAATTTTGGGCTGTAATTGACAGTCCCCCCCCCCATCTCCCCATGGGCAATGCTGGAGGTGCTCAGTCGCTCATGCTTTATCAAAACTGGATCAGTGGTGTATGGTGATGTTGCTGGTGACACACGACAGAACTAACGCACAGCGACAAGCAATCCATAACCCCTTACACTGCTACCTCCATCCCTCGATGAAATTTTAAAAAATTGCACACTTTGCAATCCAGTGTAGCAAAAGCCTGCTGTTATACCCAAGAGCATATGCCTCTTATAGGATCTTAAATGATGCATGAAATTGGCCCTCCATCAACAATGAATCTGCACCAGCAAAGCAATTAACAACTGCTGAAGTTATGAGGGAAGGGGGTTGGGTAAATTCCCTTCATAACCCCACTCTTGTTATGTTGCTGTCTTTATGTTTCACATTTGTATCTTTAATTTGTCTGCATCTTTCCTCTGGTTGCTTTTATATCCTTCTCCTACGCTCTCTACATGCTTTGTGTGTCTCTGCCTTGTTTTCTGTCTCCCGTTCTTGCAGCTTTTCTCACGCTTTTTCTTATTCTCACCAATGCTCTCTCTATTTACGTCATTCTTGTTCATGCCTTCTTTTTGCTCTCTTTGTTCTCTCTCTCTCTTCTACCTCTCTGAATCAGATTGATGCTTCACCATGGAAACCAGTTTCATGAGCTCTCAGCTTTGACTGGAGTAGGTGTGTTGATGAGCTGCTTGTGTGTGTGTGTGTGTGTGTGTGTGTGTGTGTGTTGGCGTTTCCACCACCAGTTTGCTTACTTCACTTGCTTTATTTCTAAAACTCTCTAAATAATTAAAAATAAATGTCTTCACATCATTTCCATTGCATCTTATCCATTTATACACCAAACATGGATAATAGGCCTACATAAAATGAGATTAGTTAAAACTTTAATGAGCCCTGCTGGGAATCACTGCAGCAGCCAAAACAGAAATAATAATATAGCAATCAGCAGTATTACACATAATGCAACTGACAATTCAGATGTTTCATGAAAAGATTAAATGGAATGAAAATAAGGAAAAATGTGTCATAGAATGTGCAAAATAACAGAAGAATGAAACATAATGAGACTGTATTCTCCAGATTTTCCAGTGGTCATAACAAATTTTGGTGATGTTTCCAAAGCTCCCATATAACAGACATATAGTCACGCTGGATATCTGTGTAAGACAATCTGTCTCACAGGCTAAAATGTTATTCATGAAATATAGGGCAAATATTAGCACTTTCATTAAAGGAATACTCCACCATTTTGGGCAAAATACCCTTTCTCCAACTTGCCCAGACTGAGACAAGATGTTCGCTCCCATTTTCACCTCTGTACGTCCACTGGTTCGGCTCCGGTGGGTAGCATTTCATGTTAGCTTAGCATAAAGACTTGAAGTCTACAGGAGTCATTAGCCTAGCTCCATCAAAGTGAAAAATAAACCTTACAACAACTCCAAAGCTGTCTATTTTACACAATGTATCACATGTATTACACAGTAATTAAATACACATCTTGGAATTTGTTTTAAGAAGTTAGATGTTATGAACACATATGTATGGTGGGTCAAACCGTCATCAATGAAAGTGTATTTGTATGTATGTGTGTGTGTGTGTGTGTGTGTGTGTCTTTCTACAAAGTTTGACTATGTCACATGAATCTGTTTGGAAGTTATGCACCTTGTTGTTACAGGTCATTCCCACTGCCACGGCCCTCCTTTCTGTCGTTTGGTATGAATATGAATACACACTTTCACAAGCACACCCTTGACATCCTTGCCAAATTTCAGCCTCTTAGGGCGAAAACTCTGGACACCACAGGGTGGGGATATTTTGGGACCGACCAACCAACTGACCGATGGAGCAATGCAGCTAAAAATGCTCAAGAAGATTGGACTGCCCACTTTACTTTCAGAAGAGAATGAATAATCATCTAAAATTTTGAATTTCAATCTCAACAACAGAATAGCCAATGCATATGCAGGTGCTAATGGGGATCCTAATAAACGAAACAAAACAAAACAAAACAGCAATGGTTTAATCAGATATTATATATCATTGCATCTTTGATTTGTAGTCATTTTTTATGACCATTGTGTAATAGGAGCAGGGCTGTGTCAAGGAATCAGTGAGTAATATACTTAACACTCATCTTTTGTCACCAAAATGCTGATTTGTTACCACCAGTTGTGGGTTGGGTACCAGCTACTTGCTGGTACCCCCAGCTGTCATTTATGTAACACTACGCTAACTCCATATCACACAGTAGTTAGCATAGTGTAGCATTGCACATACAGCCAGGAACCAGTAAAATCACCACCCTTATTACTGTACATGTTTGTGCAATAAATACAACTCATGCATTTAGGCCTGTAACATTAAATAATCCACATCTATCCAGCATTGTAGTATGACCTCAAACTGTCAGTTCTTGAAACTCATTTCAGGTAATGCTTGCCACGTCTTCCTTGCCAATCAATCGCTGCCTGCCTTGCCCACAGATATAAGTAATGATATTGATCCATGTCTGTCCTCCACAGCTGATTGTTGCTCACCTGTTTCCACACCAACACATCCCACCTAAACATGCAGTACAGGTGCACCATGGGTCTGGATGGTTTCATGCTAGTTTGAAATTTTGGTTTTACTTACAGTATGGATTTATTATCTAATCTTTGGTGTCCTTGCTGTGGTTCTTATTTATCATTATTTATTTTCCATCTTTGGAGCTAAACTAATCCATCATTTCAGAATGGACTCCTCTTCCTCTTCTTCAAAAAATAAGCAGAAAAATCACCAGTTAGCTAACACTAATTAGATAGCCTGCCAGTTGTTGTCAAACTCTGTTGCATAGCAACAGGAGGTGTCTTCCTTGCAGCCTTTAAATTTGTTCTCGTTCTGTTGCTAATGATGCTCACAGCTGCGCTTTGTATTTGAGCAAGATAAAATAGAACGTCCTATCTAATCATGGTCTTTTCAAGGCAGCATACTGCATGAAGATATAGTGCCTCACATGTAAATTAATACATCATTACCTACCATTACCATGACCTTGGTGACATGGCCAAAGATCTATTCAGTCTGTCAGTTTAGTTGCCTGCATTTGCACACACTCTCTCTTCAATGTGTATAAATGGAAATTTGTCTCCCTTGTGCTTCCCATGTAAAAATGTTAAAGTACATCCACTTTATATTGAAGAGAGGAAGCCATTACTGGATACTCTTGTCAAAGGGTCAATAGATACATTAAAGTGAATTACCGTGGCTCATGTTGTGGTGGCTGATTATGGTAAGTAGCCAACACTGCTGCACTGTGGATCAAGAAAAATGACAGTAACACAGTGGTTAAATTAGGGATTTGACTAACAGGTCTTTGAAAGCTGGACCCAATCAATACACATATATTTGTCTTGAAGCTCTAGATAGCTATTATTACTTGACAGTATTGAGTATTTTGAAAATATTGAAT
>OMKZ01050602.1:0-26664 GCA_900302535.1 Neoniphon sammara | reverse complement strand
GTGTGTATATGATTACATTCTTGCCAGCGCCACTTTGCATCATTATGTCTTAGATGCAGACAGTTCTTTTTATAATAGGCAATTATGGAAATTACTATAAGAGATATGCAGTGACAACTGTGCAAAATCATTTGTATTATTGTACAGCACCATGGACACAAAAACATAGTTAATGTTATCCAAAATATGAAACAAACAACATGGTGAAAGTACTGTTCTTTATTTAAAGCAGCTCACTCTTTACCATCACAATGCATGGACTGATCTTTTACAGACAAAAGATACTCAACTTCTAAGGCACCCCAAGGTGTGATTTTAGAGTTTGTAGGGAGGAAAAACATGAATGATAGGATATGATAGATGCAGAGAGAGAGAGACATCAAATTGTGGCAGTAGAAGACATAGGAAATAGAAATGTAATGTTGTCATACATAATTGAGAATATCTGAGTAGGCCTTTCAGTTAGAACTAGTTTACTTCAAATTACATCATGATAAAATATTCTTCAAACACACTGAGGTGGAGTTTAGATCCAGTGCCCTTTAGGGCAACTAATAGATAAATAATTTATAAACAGTGAACAAGTGCATTTCCTTTCTCAAGGAAAAAATCCATAATATATTACAGATAATAAATTAAAACAAAAAGAGATCCCTGTCCAGGTGGATCAGTGTGATCAACACTGGGTGCTATCTACTAGCGGCTGTAGTGGGACGGTCCCAGAGGCCTCCAGTTGGCTCTCAGGACCTGCCTAGTCACTGCTGGAGTTCGAACTCCGACTGACAAGTCCAGATGGGCCTGAGTGACTGGCATTCAGCTATGCTGTATAGCAGGCGCAGGAGACAGTTATTCCCCACATGTAAAGTACATTATAACAACTTTAACAAAGCATTTGGATACATTTTTTATTTATTTTAGATGAACGTGAATATTAAGTTTAAATGTGAAGTTGTTTTTGTTAATTTGGTTAGGCTAGTTCCATTCTGTAAAAATTTAACAACTTGGAAAAATGCATCACTTAGTCACCAGTTATGTCCTGTTTAATCATTGTATTATCATACTTATTAAAAAAAGAAAAAAAAAATAACAGAGGCAATTATTAGCCATGCTTTCATACTGCAATGATGCCTTCTATCAATCTAAAATAACATCATGACAGACTTTCATGGAGAAAACTAGGCTTGACAGTGAATAAATCTGTATTATAATAAAACAGTGGTTTTCAAAGTCTGACACTGTGGGCCTCCCCTTGGACAGAGTATAGAGCCCCCTCCTCCCCCCCAGCTCAGTTCTAGAATGTCTACGGGATCATGTAGCCGCTATTTGATCCCACAGACATTCAACAACTAAGCTAAACTGGCCTAATATTACGTTTGGACATAACTTCAAACAGCACACAAATACATGAAAAGGGCTGACTCCAAAGGCATCTATTAGTTTGTGTCACTCTGAATGACTAGAGGAAAAAAATAAATATATGAACTATCTCTTTAAGCAAATATTAGGTACTAGGCTATTGTAATGAATAATTGGTTTATTAAAAATTCTTCATGAACATCTTTATCACTCGTGGTCTCAGAGCCTCCCCTGAACCTTTTGGCAGCCCCCTGAGAGGCCCGCTTCACACTTTGAAAACCTCTGCAATAAAATATTCCAATGATCATGTGGTATTCATACTTATAATTTAAGTGAATCCTCATATTACACATTCAAATATCTTAGATGCTTTAGATGCTTTTGATAATGTACAGCAGAAGACAATCGGATACCTGAAAAGGGAAACATTTGATTCAAGTGACATCAGTGTTTACACTTTTTGAAATTATAATGCGTAACTGAACTGCCATCCTGACCCATTCATGAGATTTCATTCATCAATATTCTTCCTGGATATTTGAGAAAGGGTGGTGAAGAGAAAGGGTGCCTCTGGAGGAAAGTAAACCATATGGCACTGCAGACCCAAAAGGTTATCTCAAATAAATACAAAAATAAACTGTGCAACATTTCTAACATTACTTACAATGCCAGTACAAAACATACCCTGAAATATAAAGTTTTCTGACAGGCAACACATTTATATCTACAGTATATTACATGCATTTAATTACACAATAGAAGTCTACATAATCTATACACTGAATGTGTACAACTGCAAAAATGGGCAAATGTCTGAGTTAAACGAAACAATTTTCACAGAACTACCTTTTCTTTTTCTTTTCTTTTTTTTTTTGGTAAACCAAAATAGATCCCTAAATACAATATACATTGAAATATAGAATTTCCTGAAACTATCAGCACATGCAGGTCAGGACAATGTTGGCTTCAGCTGCATGACTACTGCATCTCCACAATACAGACCACTGACAATTAGTGCAGTTACCAAACTGATTACTTCAGGACAAAACACACATTAATTTCTTCTGTGCTCTAATAAAATAAAATAGACATCTAAGAAGCAATTTCAGGAAATATCAACATGATCATCTGACCTTTTCAGACAACAATCACACACTTCACACAATAACAAACTGCTTTGTTAACTGGAGGCAGTGTTATTCAAAATTCATGAGTAATTCCAACCATCTTTGCTACACCTTTGCATACTGATACACCACACTATGCAATGTATACATACTACATGTAGCTCAGATCAAAGGGGATACAATTCACTGCTAATCCTTCCACATGATATGTACCACAAATTCATTTAATTAAATAATATTATTCTGTACTCAGACTAAAATGCCATTCCACTGCGAAAAGGGAAGTCTGTATATTCAGTGTTTTCATTCACACAAGGCTGCTGTTACTCTGGCAGCATTTTTTCCAGTATTCACCTTTATTCATATCTTTTTCTGATCTGCCAAAAAAAAAAAATAGTTGCATTTCACTCTTTGCTGTAGTTCTGCAGGTGAAATGAGATTACGCTAAGGACAGAGTGAAAGATGAGGAGAAATGGAAAGTGAAAATTAGGGAGATGTTCCATGTGCTCATATACTATTAAACACAGGACGGTCTCACTGATACATGTATGCATCTTGATTTAAATTAGAACTTAAAATCGGTGGGGATTATGTATACCACAGTGAAATGATGCTAATGATAAATCAGGCTGCTACAAGACAAGATACAATTTCACAAAGAGTTATGAAGGATGAACTGTGATGTGATGATCAAAAGCATCAATTCTCACAAGTGATCAACATGGCTACATAGGTCTTTACGCTCTCAACAGTCACTGAGTCAAATATGCTTTGACTCCTTGCATTTGTGGCCAGTGTTCCAGCACAGTTTTATTCTGCCCATACAGAGGGGATGGAATGTGCATGTAAGGAGAAATCATCAGTATCCCCATGCATACTTTGGTTTTCTCTACACTCAACTCAAAGCCTTGCACACTTCCTTAACATTTCCGCTCAAAACAGTAGGCGACTAAAGATCCCATATTCATGAAGAATGCTCATTATATACACAAAGTAAACTTTACAGGTTTTAAATAAATATATATTAATATATATTATCATTATTTTAGCATGTGCTATCAGACATACATTGGGTACATACCATAATTCCTCATATAGTGCCCGGGACATTTGTTTACCTCAGAGGCCTTTACTGGAAGCAGGCTTATATTAGATAGGCCTTAATTTCTAATTCTCACTATTTGGTAAGTGTATTTGCTAATATTTTAGTACTGCTTCCGTTTTTTGGACCGGCCACCCCCCAAAATTTTGAGTGCTGGCACTCAGTGCATTTATTTTTCCCCCTCTCCCGCTCAAATTTTTCTCCCCTCTCCTGTTTTTTTCTTATTATTTATTCCCCAGCCTGTATTTGGGGCCGGCCTTTATTTGTTCGTGTCAACCATGGCCCTGGCCATTAGCGGAGACCCAGCTTTTAACTGACTTGTATTTGAGGAAATACGGTACATCCATTGACAATTTCCTAAACACACAAACTCACACAATCTTGCGCACTCATACAAACACTCTGTACCTCCCTGAAGAACCTCCTTCAGTGTTCTCACTTTGTTTTAAGCAATGTGCATTTGGCCCTTTGCTCTATGACTCCTTAAAAAGATAAGATAGGTAGCCTTTAACACTTGAACAGTCATGGATCCAACAGAGAAGTTGCTCTTCAATGATGGTGATGGTGACGGAACTGATTTTGCTGGTCGAGATGTTAGAAAACAGAGCTAGGCCCGAGACATTCCCCTCTGTTGTTTGGCAAAAACTAAAAACAGAAACCTCTGCAGTTGAAGACCAATGCATTATCAAGATGTTTCTCTGTGGACAGCTGTGGACAAACACTGACTGTCCAGTGATCTAGTTTGCTAGGTGCGAACGATCATTTCTCAAACACCTTGTTCTGAAGGTAACTGAAGAGCGCCTCCAGTCCTTTGGTCGAACACCAAAGCTGTTTCAGCATATGACACTCCTTCTCATTCACCTCCTCCAAGACAGACATTAAGATACTCCTCATCAGGCATTTGGATTCCTCCAGAACCTTTCAAACACAAAGACAAAGGGGAAACCGTTAGAAAGTGTTTTATTTAAGAGGAGGCTTTCCACTCTGGGCTGTCGAGATCAGTACCTACCACTGCACTGCATGATGCCATTTCCTTTACGCGTAGCATCACTTCCTGGTTGAATGTGGTTGGCCAGAAGACCTGTGATACCAAACCCCGGCTGCATGCTTCTTGTGCTGTGAGCTTCCTCCCACAGAAGAGCATCTCATTGGCCTGTTGTTGGGGAGAGAAAAGGGGGCGAGTCAAAGTAGTTCAACGGTTTCTCACAATGCAAAGTTTTGATGAAGTGAAGCAGAGCAATCAGGTGGTTATAAAAGAAATCACATTAGATGAAGGAAGATTTTGCAAAGAGCAAAGATATTGTTAGGACGCACCAGCGCTACACCCAGGATCTGGGGGAAGGTGTATGAGGAGCAGCCAGAGGGGGTGAGGCGGAGTGCTGCACATGGGGTTTGGAACCAGGCCCTCTCACTGGCCCACACCACATCACACAGGGGCAGGATGGAGGCTCCCAGACCCAGAGCCGGCCCATTTATTGCCACCACGATGGGCTTCTTGAAGTGGATGAAAGCCAACACAAAGTCCCTGAAAGGGTCACACAACTATCAATACAAATGCTGAGAATGGAGTTAAGACTCTCGCTAAATAGTGTGAGGGTCTCTGTGTTTGTGTTAAGGTGTCTTCTTACCGTACAGCGTCGGCAATGCGGCTGCTCTCTTTTCTGCGGTCAGTTGACAGACGGCCTATCAAGTAGGATGGCTCCAGGCCGCTGCAGAAAACGGTTCCCACGGCGCTGAGCAACAATAATTTGCTGTCATCGGCAGCTGCATTACCCAGGGCCCGACACACTTCTTTCATGATCTAGAGACCAACCAGAGGTGTGTGTTTTATTCTTAACACATGCAGACAGGCGCACAGATGAAACAAAGATGCTCAGTCCTCAGAGTAAGGCTTGATGTCACTTCATAATACAGGCCACTGACAATTAGTGCAGTCACCAAACTGATTACATCAGAACAAAACTGCACATCATTTCTTTTGTGCTCTAAAAAATAAAAGACATCTAAGAAGCGATTTCAGGAAATATCAACATGACCATCTGACCATTTCAGACAACAATCATACTCTTTACACAATAACAAACTGTTGTTGACTGCAGGCAGTGTTATTCACTATTCATGAGTAATTCCAACCATCTTCACAACACCACATTTGTTATTGTAGATCCACAGTCCAGGCCTATAGGAAATAATGATAAACAATAGGAATGTGAGCATGCTCATTTTGATCCATAAATTCTGACAATTTACGGAGAATTGGACAAAATCAGCTGTAGCATGCCTACGATAGGTTTATTCAAAGGTAACTCATAGAGGCATCTTAAAAGTTGGGAGATGGTTTATTTATTCAACAGTCAGGATGGTTAGATTGTCATACAAGGTGATGACCAGGCTGTGGTTGGTGGTATCTGGTATTTCAGGTAGTGTTAATTTCTGCCATGAGCCACCCTTCCTAAGCTGCTGCACAGAGGTCGCGTGGAACCAACATTTCCCCATTCACACTGCCACATCACTGCCCGCAGTAACCCTGCACACTGTTGCTACTTTATCAGATTATCATCCTTGATCCATATTATCTAACATAACTTAACACAGTCAACTTAATTCAACATGTCTCACCAAGCATCTAATCTATCATTAACTTTGGCTAGAAGTGAGAGTGTGTGAGAGAGAGAGAGAGAGAGAGAGAGAGAGAAAGAGAGAGAAAGAGAGAGAGAGAGAGAGAAAGAGAGAGAGATTATTCTAGCAAGGTGAATTAAAATCAGGCTCAGACAGAAGGGGCAGAGATGGGAAGCTGCTGGATTCAGACTGCAGCAAAGAGATGAAGGCAGCAGTCAAACTGACATTCATGAGCACTATGTGGAGGCCTGTAAGATATTTGTAGACAAAAAAGGGGAGGGTATTTACATCAAAGTGATCTATAGCTTCCTGGAAATGCAAACTATACCTCGTTTTGGGGTGAGAAATGACTGTGACTTTAAGGCTTGATAAGACTAAACAGAACACATTGAACACATTTAATTAAAAATTGAATATGTATAGACAACTATTAATTCACCAACTGTTTGGTGTAAACAAGGAAAAGGTTACACTACTTCCATCATGTAAGGTACATCCTAAATGGGCTTTATGAAAAATATGAAACATTCATGCCACTAGTAGATGGCAATCATCTGCATCTAATAAATTATAACATCTATTTTTTGTTTGACAAATTCTCATTGTTCTTTGTGTGTGAGTGCCTTCAGGGCTGGCCCTGGGCAAAGGCCAGATAGGCAGCTGCCTAGGACATGAGAGGGACACCAATCAGGCGATTTCTTTCTTTTTTTTTTCTTTTTTTAATTGTGTGTGGAAAGAGAACATCCATGACTCCATATTTACCAGTCTGTAGTTTCGCATAGCATGTTCTGACCAGTCAACAATCAACAGCTTCCACAGCAGAAAATGTCTGTTGTTGCCATTGTCTCATTTTTAGGTCAGACCATGTATAGGGGATACTTCTCTGAATTTTGCCTAGGGCTCCAAAAAGTCTACAGCCAGCACTGAGTGCCTGTGTTTCAGAATGTGTGTGTGTGTGTGTGTGTGTGTGTGTGTGTGCAGTAGTGTGGATTGAGGTCATGAGAATAAGCTCCTCTCCACAGAGAAGCCACTACCAGGGGGAGAGCAGCATTAGCATCACCTATTGCAACTCTAGTTAAATGATCACAGGCAGAGTCCTCTAACAAAGCAGCGAAACTGAAGTGAGTGACCCAGTCGTAGCGTCCCGTCTATCCATTCTCTCAAAACACTGCTGCTCCACCATTCCTGCTAAAACAGGGTTAAAAGCTGCACCACATGGTGTGCCGCTGAAGCTGGGAAGCTGTTGTAAGTCTTGTCGGCCCTCTGTTGCCAAGCTGCCAATAATGGGCAGACTGGACCATGAGGGTCCGGACAAGAAAGGCCCAAGAACATGTGGACGTCCCTGAACAGCTCTTGGACAATAACGGTTCTGCCACTGCAGCAGTCTGTCCTGTCAAAAAGTCCTCATCTGAATCGCCGTAAGAGGGATTTTTTCAGACTGATAAGACTGAGGACAGATTTCTCCTTCAGCCTTGTAGACTGTGTGGTAGCTTGCAGCATAGGAATGACATCTGTCTAATAACATAGCATATAAGCTATATTTTTTTATCTGAAGGGTGTATTTAATAATTCAGCTCAATACTATTTTTGTACTCTGTTCCCCTCAACACTATTTAAATAATTTTTACCTTGGGTTGACCGATTCCTCTATGAAAACGTTGGCCGTGGTCCCTCATGGTCCCTTCTCACTCTTAAGTATGTTAATGTAGCATTTCCTTAATTAGAAAATATATTTTTCCAACTTGCACTGAGGTTTGGGCCATACTCATTTTTCATCTACATCATTTAACCGAGCCTTAATTAACACAAGACCTGGGTTTTTTCTGGATGATTTAGTTATCCATTTCACACTAAAACATTTTCTAACTCCTAAAACAAAGTTTTGTAATATTATTGATAATTTTGTGATAAGAGATAATGTATGAATAATATAAGATGTACTTTTTTTTTCTTTTTTGACAAAGCAACCTGCTATATAGCACCCTGAATGCATATAGGCCATTTGTCCATGTTAAAAAATGGAGCAGGTAATAAACTGATTGAATTTAGCTGTGATTTAGAGTTGAGATAAATCTGTACAACGGGGATTTAACAGCAAAACTGCATGCACTGCTATTCAGACTCTGCATTGTGTATACAGTTTCTGTTTGATAGCCAAATCTGCCCATTGTTTTCTAGTGAAAATTTTAAATGTACAATAGTTTCTTTCTTTCTTTCTTTTTAACATGACCTTGTATTTTGTGAATTATAATTAAATGTGTAATTTGTCTTTGCCGTTTCCTTAGTTTTAAAAAGGAGTTCCTGAGAGATGTAAAGATTGCATAATTGGGGAACTTAGATCAATGATTTGTATTTTATGATAGGCCAATCAGATTTAAAGTTACGCACTGGCACAGCACAAGTGTTACACTCATCATCCTCACTATCTAAGGTGCTTAACCTTTTAACTGAGCATTGTGGCAAATGTGTTGATTCATCTTCTTACACTCTGATAACTATCTAGCTGCAAGCCTGTGAAGCATAGAAACAAAAGCATGTGCTTTCAGCATGTCACCTGTAGTGGAGCTCAGGTGCAACTACAAAACTATGCCCCTCCAGTGCTGGGGCGAGAGATGTGTGTGTGTGTGTGTGTGTGTGTGTGTGGTGTCATCACTAAGTATCCTCACTGTAATCCTCAATTAAAAGCTCCATGTTCAAATGAGTACATTACAGAAGAAAATGGGATTGCATTCCATATTTAAAATAGTTCAAATTCACTAAAAACTCACTGAAAGTGTTCTTGAGGTTATAACATACAAGAAAAATAATCAACATAATAAACCTAAAATAATTTAATGATAATGATATTTTAAGAGTTAAGGTTGCATTATGTAAAATTGCATTGAAGTGAGGGGTGTTTGGACTCAACTGACAAAAAATGTGGAATAAGCAAGAAGAGGAAGAGGAAGTGACATGCATGACAATCTGGTGAGGGAGAGATCAACTGGATCTCAGTATGTACACTGGAGATTTGAATGTTACATGTAATTTTATCTACATCAGATCTAAACACAACCACACATCTTGATGCTGGATGTACAGGGGATTTTGGCAGTAATTAGTACATTCACAGATTGTTTATTGTTTATTTATTGTTTATAATATGTTATGCTGTGCACTTCCAAAGGTTCTTTATCTGGACATTATTCTTCAGCCAAACCCAAACTAATACGCTCACACTTATTTCAGAAAAATTCAAAATCCCTGAGACTGGATTTGCCACAAAACTGGTCATCTCTAACTACTCAACTTGTCTTCAGTCAAGGAATTGGCAGGGGATGTTAACTCAGTGTAAGAGTCGGTCATAGTGATCTCTGAGTAGCACAGCAGCAAAGGATACAGCCTGTTAAGCCAGTAAGTTCACAGAAAAAAGTTTAGTGCTCAGGGGTTTTGTCACTTAGAGTAGCACTGAAGGTTCATAACAGAAATTTGCAGGGAGATTTTCTGGGATTTTCTCACAAGAAGCCTCTCAATAACCACATCCTCATCGTCTCATGCTCCAGCAGCCTCAAAGACTGCGGGACAGAAAAGCAGCGATTGGAGGTGTTTGATAAGCCCACAGATAACGGACTTACTGTCACACATCCCAGCACACACACACACACACACACACACACACACACACCCACACATGGATAACAGTTTATGCCACATCAATGGCTGCTAAGGAGAACAAGCATCAGTGCAAAGCCCAAGACACTGTATGAAAGAGAGAGCTGCCCTCTGTAGAAGCTTAAGACATTTCAATATGTCAGATGCATTCAACAATTTTAAAATTGTGCTTCTTGGATTCAGAATCCACAGGTGAATGGCTGTGATATATATTTAATTTATTACATACTTGCTAACTCTGACAGTCCAAAAATAGGGAGATTATTAGGTGTTCCTTTCAACTGAGTACAATTGGCAGTGTTACCATATTATGCATGTGCCAAAGGGGAGAAGCTGCTAAACAACATTGTTTTATTAATTAATTTCTCATGCTGCTAACCTAGACCTTAAAGCTGCATTAAATTCAGGAGTCTCCTTGTAAAATCGGGAGAGCTGGCAAGCATTATCTAGCGCTAATCTGAGTGATATGTTAACCACAGCAAACCAAATTGTATTTGAGTAGTTTGCTAACAATAATTCTGCTTATGTGTCTTGATAGCAACCTACTTGAAGCAATTTTTATTAAAAAAAAAAAAAAAATCAGGTTACTGTGGAGACAAGGTACCATGTCACATATGCACAGAGGGAGGTGTGAAACTTATGTGCAACTTTTGAGCATGCAGACATTTCACTAGTGGACACAGAGCTCTCCAAATGCCCTTCAGAAACAATCTAATACATGTTCTTGATGGACATATCGAGAACTATATTTTAAAGTTTAAAATGTAGCTTTAGGTGTTCAAGTTAGAAATGGGGTCCTTCCAGGGTCTACTGTGTTGTAATTATCATATTATTGTGTGAGTTAAACATCAGTTAGTGATAGCCAAAATAATATTCACTGTTTGTCATGCCACTAGATATTTATTTTAGGGAACGTATGTGACTGGCATGCAGCCTAGTTAGCAGGTGATAAACACATGGCCCAGTGGACTGTGAGAAAAAGTGTCTGTCAAAATCCAGCATGCATTGAACACAGCTCAGTTCAAAGTGTGTGCACCAAATGCCTGCAGAGTACAGACAGATACGATAAAACATTTTAACACTCAGCAGGAATATGACTAAACTGATCTTGTTTGTTTTTTTTATAATTTAGTAAAGGGTTTTAGTTGATTTCAATCTAAATTTATGATTATATTTTTTTATTATTGTTGTTGCTGCTATTGCTGTTAAGCAGTGCTCTTGATTCATTAATAGTTGGTTAAGCCAACATATTTACAACCAAATAATATTGCATTAATTACAGCATTTATGTCTTGATAAATAAACATTCACTACTGTAGTTTTGTTATTGGTTTTCCAAAATATACAACCTTTGTTGCATGAATGTTTTGGGCGTATTTTAAAGGTACTGTAAGTTTGTTCACACTGTAAACCTCTAAACTTGTATTACCTCATGTTGACAATCAAAATGTCTTGCTGAAAATACACTGAGTCTAAGAAAGAGGCCAATATCTACCACCTCTCTGCAGGAATAATTACATAATGTTCTCCTGTATGAGGAAACTGACTTGCTGCATAAAATTCCTCACTAGTTCTACTGACATTTTACTACAGCACCAGCAGATGGCATTAGCCTGGATGATGTAAACACAGAAGTGCTCTACTTTTACTGTAGTTTGGCAGGGGGCAGGTTTAAAAGTCTCATTACTATGGACAGAGCTATTTCTTAACCTCATTTTGCTGATCATGCATGTGTGTGATTCAGTTCTGATTCATGCAGTTCAAGTGATCAGAAACACTAAAACATCTTTTTGAGATAACTCATATCTAGGTGTTGTTTGAGATAGAGGACGATATTAAATTGGCATCGCTTCCACATGTCACTACATCTGTTGAACTGCTGACATTTTAAGTATTAAAACAGCAATTCTCTAAAAAACACAAATAGGTGTAAGTCACCCTTTGAATACTTTCACAACTGGCAGCTGTTCAGCAGAAACAATTTTCTGCTGTTGTCTATTGAACAGCTCCCCTGGAGTAGTTGTGGATTAAGTGCTTAGATCAAGGACATCTCAACAGCTGTTAGTGAGGAAGCATTACTCATCCACTTTTCCCACCCAGTTTTCCCTGTAAGGTAATTGCTCAGATAAAAGGATACCTGATAAAAAATATGCCCAATGTCTGATAAAAGCCACCTGAGATCTTAGTACTATGCATTTTGAGTAACAGTTTTCCTGCCACATGAACTCATACACTTGCTTAGGTACAAACAGTAGTCTTGGCAGTTGGAGTGTAATTGTGGTCAATATTACAACTACAAGAGTGCACTCAGTAGAGTGCAGATCTCTGCCAGACGTGTGTGGGGACACAGTGTCTATACAAAGTATACAGTTGTTATTGCTTTGTGCTACAACTCGTTGTAGACAGGGTGAGAGGGGTTTTCCATGATGGCTTTGATCTTGTCCCTCTTCTGAAGACCCGATAGATTAGGCAAATTAGTCCACTGATGTATGAAACAGTGACAGCTGTTTTACACTTCATT
Source organism: Neoniphon sammara (assembly GCA_900302535.1). Classification (NCBI taxonomy): domain Eukaryota; kingdom Metazoa; phylum Chordata; class Actinopteri; order Holocentriformes; family Holocentridae; genus Neoniphon; species Neoniphon sammara. The sequence continues at coordinate 14,288 of OMKZ01050602.1, read as the reverse complement.
TTTTACAGTCATAAAGCATCAGGCTATTTAACCTATTTTAACCCCTGCTTGTTGACAAATTACATCAGCCTCTGACAATTTTTACAGTGTTGTTCTCCCATGTGCCTGCTCTGTGTTCTGTTGACTTTCTTCATCAGCAGTGTATTATAAACAAAAAACAGAAAATGCACTGCACGCCCTAATTTTTTTCATCTGTGATCGGAGTGAATACAGCCACAATAGGATAAAAAAAATGCTGCCTATGAGGCTTATAGGCCCAGTAGTGCGCTAGTGTGAAGAGAGAGAGAGAGTGAGACAATGAATGGAGTGAGACAGTGGTGTAGCTACCCAGTAGGGAGGGAGCAGTGCCTGGTTGAGCGAGCTAGACAATAAATGGAGTAAGGAAGTGGAATGGAGTAACGAGAACAAATGTTTTTCAAAGTTTTTAAATCACTGCAACCACAAGAGGTTCTTCCTCATAGATAGGCCCAGTAGTTTGCGAGACTAGCTTCGGACAGATACACAGAGACACACACCTGGCCAAAAACATAATCTCCTGGCAGGGATAATAAAGGTATCTCTTCTTAGCTGCAGTTTTGCTGATTTGCCTTCCATGGGGTTAACAAATTTTCCCTCCGCGGATTTAAGGTTAGAGGCTTTGGCATTAACCATGTGACCATAATTATTTTCTTAGTTATCAAGAGTAAGGCTCCTACAAGATATCAAAATTTTGCCATTTAATCCTTCTAACAGTATTCATTATATGAATTGAGATGGATCTAGTCACAGCTTCTTCTTGCATGGTTTGTCATTAATTTTATCATTTATGGCAATCCTGGAATAGATGAGTATGATCTAAGCCACGGCCTCCAAAATAGAGCAGATCTATCAAATTTTGATGCAAAGAGTTCTAAAATATTTCATTTTGACTTTCCATTCAAATTCTATCATTCTATCTTTTCATGACTTTCCTCTGAGATTACGGTATTCATTCCCAGTCTTTATTTTTTTTTAAACATCCACAAAGTTTTGTGATAAGTTCTCCAGCAGAATTTTTCTAGACATGTTAAAGGAAAGCCCTTCTGATCTAACCCTTTATAATGAATATGAAAAACTGTTCTAATTGTTCTGAGATGGGAGGCCAAGTTCTTGTTGGATTAATTTTAAAAGAGTGAGATTAGGTTTAATGAACAGGGCCAGACTACACAAGCTCTTTTGTGGTTTCTTTTGAGCAGCTGATGCATAGATGCCTCAAGTTCCAAACAGTGACATTATTTTGTTCAGCCTGCAACTTGACTGCATTCCAATGTGATTGGCCACAACCACCTGGTTAATGTGTGTGGGCGATCAGTGGTTTGCCTGGTAAAATGGGAGTTGCAACTTATTACAGGCAGCTGATGCAACTTATCCACACCCCTGATTAACCTGCTGCATGTGAGACCCATTGTGACGGTGGAGATAATCATACAACACTTTCTGAGATGAATTGCTTCAGGAAGAGTTTTGAAAATGACTCACATCATGAGGTCACTCAAGGGCACCTTTAAAAACAAACCTGCTCTACCAACATCTGTTGCGGGTCTTGCGGGACCTGTGGGCTAGCCTGCACCATGCAGACCTCTGCTATTAACATTACCAAAGTAGCTTTTTCAGCCTCAAGGTTTCTCCTACATTTATAGGTGAGGTGCCTCCCCCTCGCCAGAAATCCTGGGTGCCTTGCCTAATGTCAGTGGAAAAAAATCCACAAAAAAAGAACACTGCAAGAAAAAAAAAATCAGAGCAAAAATTTTGCCATTGCTTTGGCCTAGTCAAGTGATCTAAACAGGTAAATGTGATCAAACAAACAAACAAGACTGACTGGTTAGGCGTCCCAATGGGTTTGTACCAGTTTTACTGGAAACAGGTGCCAGATTCCAGCTTTAATAGGAATTTTAAATAGTCTAATTGTTTTTTATATTAATTCAGCAAACGTTAGTTGACAGTCCTATGAAACAGTTTCTCTTTCATCTACTTACATATCTAGTCTAGATTTTCTCTTAGTTGGTACTTATTTTTAAAATGCTTGTAGCTCTGTATACATCAGTGTTGATGGCCCTCATTTATTTGATCTCCTTGTGGCCTTCAACCACTGGTCTTACATCAACTCCATGTGTATCTTTTCCTTCTTGGTTCCATTTGGGTATGGATACCCAACTACTTAAGTGTAGGCACAATGTTTGCTAATTGTCTTAGTCCTGATTTCACTGAGGTATCTTGTGCCAGGTGTAGCAACTAGGCTCCAAAATTCCTATTTTTACGGTATCTGATCATGTTGTGCACCTGTTTTCACGCCCTTTGTACATCTGAGATGTAGTCCTGATCAAAGTCCATTTCACCACCTTGATATGTGACTCCCTGTTGCTTCCAGACCTGCTGTAAAACTGCTTCCTTCAGTTCATCCAAAAATCAGATGACAGATCTTGATAGTTACATTCGGTGTGCTTACTCTATGCCGATGTCCATATCTAGTAAGAGGTTGGAGTGACGTCAGCAGATTGATTATAAACCATATGATGTTGTTCCTTTCAAATCCTTCTGGCAACCCATAGATAGGTACTCCACAGTTTCAATTCTTCATGCATTAATAATGTATAGCTTTCTTGTGGCGCAGTCTTGTCTTCTATATCACTCACCTTCTGCTCTACAAATGTTCTGTGCTTTGCTCTAGTTTTGTTATTCTCTCCAAAGCATCCTTGATGGCTGATTACAATCAGCATAGCTCTGATATAAGGGAGGGCTTCTGCATGTTTATTTACATAGTTCAACAAGTACAACAGATTACTTTTCATCTATGTTGTTGGCCTCAGGAACAGGCAACCTAGCTTGGTCTTTTTTCCTTTCTTCTTTTTCCCATGGTGTGCAAAGAGTCTTGAACTTTCTTGTTTTTCCCTTGGTGTGCATAGCCACACATAGCCGTGGGCTATGCGTTGCAAACTGTGGTCATTCACTTGTGCATCTTTAGTAGGGACGCTTAATAGGGACATTTAGCAGGACATGAGTGACACTGCTACCATGCACGCACAACTGATGTATGGACACACGGAGGACAACAAATAATATTACAGAGGTGAGAACATGCCATATAGTTAGTCAAGTTTAACTCATGCCACTTTTAGGATATGACTAATCCCTGGAACATCATCGCTACTTGCTGGTCCCCTGCCTGTAATTTGTGTAACGCTGCGCGAGGCTAACTCCATATCACACAGTAGTTGGTGTAGCATAGCATGACACATTGAGCTGGGAACCAGTACAATCACTACTGTTATGACTGTCCATGTTAGTGCAATGCAGTGCATTCAGAAAGTATTCAGACCCCCTTCACTTTTTTCACTTTTGTTATGTTGCAGCCTGATGCTACAATCGTTTAAATTAATTTTTTCTCTCATTAATCTACACTCAGTACCTCATAATGACAAAGTGAAAACAGAATTTTAGACTGAAAAACTGAAATAACATATTGACCTAATTGCAACAACACTTGAAATTTAGCTCTGGTGCCTCCCATTTGTCTTGATCATTGCTGAGATGTTTCTACACCTTGATGGTAAATTAAATTGAATGGACATGATTTAGAAAGGCACACACCTCTCTACAGAGGGCCTCACAACTGACAATGCATATCAGAGTAAAAAACCAAGCCATGAGGTCAAAGGAACTGCCTGCAGAGCTCAGAGACAAGACTGTTGCAAGGCACAGACCTGGAGAAGGCTACAAAAAAAAAACAAAAAAAAAACAAAACTCTGCTGCACTGAAGGTTCCCAAGAGCACAATGGCCTCCATAATTCTCAAATGGATGAAGTCTGGCACAACCAGCACTCTTCCAAGAGCTGTTTGCTCGGCCAAACTGAGCAATCAGGGGATAAGGGCCTTAGTAAGAGAGGTGACCAAGAACCTGATGGTCACTCTGACTGAGCTCCAGAGATCCTGTGTGGCGATGGGACAAGTTCCAGAAGGACAACCATCATTGCAGCCCTCCACCGATCTGGGCTTGATGGCAGAGTGGCTAGATGGAAGCCTCTCCTCAGTGCAAAACACATGAAAGCCCACTTGGAGTTTGCAAAAAAATCACCTGAAGCACTGTCAGACTGTGAGAAACAAGATTCCCTGATCTGATGAAACCAAGATTAAACTGTAAACGTTATGTCTGGAGGAAACCAGGTACCGCTCATCACCTGCCCAACACCATCCCAACAGTGAAGCATGGTGGTAGCAGCATCATGCTGTGGGGTGTTTTTCAGCAGCAGGGACTGGGAGACTGGTCGGGGTTGAGGGAAAGCTGAATGGAGCAAAGTACAGAGATATCCTCAATGAAAACCTGTTCCACAGCACTCAGGACCTCGGACTGGGCCAAAGGTTCACCTTCCAACATGACAGTGACCCTAAGCACACAGCCAAGACAACACAGGAGTGGCTTAGGGACAACTCTGTGAATGTCCTGTAGTGGCCCAGCCAGAACCCTGACTTGAACCATATTGAACATCTCTGGAGAGACCTGAAAATGGCTGTCCACTGACGGTCCCCATCCAACCTGACCGAGCTTGAGAGGATTTGCAAAGAAGAACGGCAGAAAATCCCCCAATCCAGGTGTGAAAAGCTTGTTGCGTCATACCCAAAAAGACTCGAGGCTGGAATTGCTGCCAAATGTGCTTCAACTAAGTACTGAGTAAAGGGTCTGAACGCTTATGTCAGTGTGATATTTCAGTTTTTTCTTTTTAATAAATGTATAAAAAATTCTAAAATTCTGTTTTCACTTTGTCATTACAGGGTGCTGAGTATAGATTAATGAGAGAAGAAATGAATTTAAACGAGTGTAGCAAAGGCTGCAACATAACAAAACTGAAAAAAGTGAAGGGGGTCTGAATACTTTTTGAATGCACTGTATGTACAACTCATATCTTTGACTTTGCAACATTAAATAATCCACATCTATCCAGAATTGCAGCATGACTTCAAACCATCAGTTCTTGAAACTCACTGCAGGTAATAGCACATCTTCCTTGCCAACCAATCACTGCCTGTCTTGCCTGCAGATGTAATTAACGTTATTTATACACATTGATCCTCGACAGCTGATTGTCGCTCACCTGATTCCACAGCAACACGTTGCGCCTACACATGCAGGACAGGTGCACTGTGGGTCTGAACTATTTCCTGCTTTGTTTGCCAGGTTGTCCTCCTTCTCCTCCTTTTTTGATCAATTCACTGATTTCAGTTATGTTTCTCTTAGGCCCAGAATTAAACTTTGATGTGGCAAGATTTAAACCCAGACTGTGTGCGTTTCTCAGGCTGCAACTTTCAACCATGGTGTTACTGGAAGTCAAACTCAAACACTCTGAATAATTATAATCATAATCTTTTCATCATCACCACATGATGAAAAGCTTTTGAACATTACAGCACAAGTTAAAATAAAAAAGAACTGAGAACCACTGTAAAGCAAAGCCTTGACAAATATTTATACTTTAAAAAGGTCAAGCACATAAACGAAACCTGCAAAGTTATGATAGTCAAAGCCTTTTGAAAGCAAAAGAAACATTATCTAATAAGATATCATCTCTCAATGTCAAAATGACATTCGAGACATTAAAAATGAGAACGATGTGCAATTCAGTGTAGTGATGAATCTGATACATACCAGAGATACAAATACATAAAGATAATGTGAACATTGACACATGTAAATAAAAACTCGAAATTCAATCATTTTTAAGAACTCGAGTGTCACGTTACTCAAAGGCTATGAACACATTCAGCACAAAAAGCTTTGCCATAATGTATAAATGTGTGCATGTGCATATATTTGAGTTTTCTTTCTCACCTCTGGTGTCAGCGCATTGTTGTCTGTTGTTTGGCTGGAGAGCAGGACATGTGTGAAGCCCTCCTCCTTCCTGACCACGATGTCTCGGAATCGACAGTTGTTCTCGTTCTGTCGCACGTTGTACCTTAGCCGCTTGTCGAACACATAGCCTTTCTCCTCACCCAGCTTCCGCTTCACTGAGCTGTGCAGATGAATCTTGCCATTGGCCAAAGGGGAGCCTGATACAGAGGAGCAGGTATAAAACAGGTCAAGCCTCCAGAACTTGTGTAAATATTAGTCTAATGATAAAGGCTCGATTTCAAAATGATGTTCAGAAGTGGATAAACCTGCCTACAAAGAGCCAATAACATAATAGGTCTATGAAAAAGTCAGTCAAAAGGATATACTGAATGACTTAAACAAACCCTTACTGGAATTTAAATATCCCAAAAAGATAGGTGCAACACAATGACTCCTATCTGGTGACTGAACTGCCTCAGTGACAATAACATCACTTTAAATGCTGCTTCAATAAATCATGTCTAAAATATCAACTTCGTGATACAGCAGCTACAAGTAACACTTGTCTTAAAAGAGGATAATCAGTATCACTTTTAGCTGTTAACCTTTTGAGTACAATCTAAATTCCACATCTGAAGAGGATTCTGTCTTACTGAATATGTCCTGTAGTGACTACTGAGTCAGTGTATGGCATTCCCTCGTGTTTTTAGCATAATGACCTTAAGAGACTGCAGGAATTTCAGGGATTCTTGATCATGTCTAAAGTGCCCGTGGTAAGAACTTGATTATTTTCCTTTGGGTGGAACTAAAATACAGATCTGTTGCTTTTTTGGTGATTTGTATAAAAGTAAATTTAATTTGTTTTAGCTGTGTAAGCATATTAATTGGTTTGTCTTGTGTCAGCTAGAAAAAAAAAATCTGAATGGGAGGTTGAGGTTCTATTCATAGCATAAGCAAGTCCTCAGCAGCCCCATCAGAAGTCTGACAATCAAGTTCAATCACTCAGTCAAACACTTCATCTTGCCAAAAATGTGGTCAAGTGGATCTTTTTTTTTTTCGTTTAAAGTTGCCACTGCTGAATATCCAGACTGTATGTCTTGCTGTCAGACTGACAGTCAGCTGAGGTAAACTCCTGCCTCTCCCCACATCACAGGTGCTGTAGTGTTGTGGTTTCTACAGTAACAGATTTAGACCACATCACTGCCTTTTTAACGATAACCTAAAGCTAAGTAATATGTCAGCTATAGGATATTTTTATGTTTACTTAGAAGAGGTATTTTTTTTCCTGATAATGATCTTTTGTACCAACTCTGATGTTGGACATTATTTTTTATATTTCGTATAGTTTTTCGGAGGGGAGAACACTTTCGGTCCACAATGAGCCATGGACTGAAAAGCTGAAGAATGCTACACTGGAAAATATACATGCAATGAATAGTTTAGAAGATATTCGAAGATATCTGAGTTTGTGGTGTTACACTGTAGCATTAAAGTTGCCATTCTAACTGGCAATGGAATTAGTTCCATCATTTTGTTTGAATATGCTTGGATTGATTGTATTCATGCTTCAACTGGTGAAAACATTTTCCCCACTCATGGGTGGCTGCTATATGTCTGTAGGCACTTGTTGTGTGGGTACTGTTTCCTGATGAAAGCCACAAGGGGGCCATGTTTTTTACACAGAGACGATCCAAAAATAAATGAATGAATGAATGAATAAATTTTAGTCTGTAACAACTGTTCTTTGTCTATTCTCTTTATTTTGTTTTCCATATTATATCCATTTGCAAACACACTCAGCAGATAAGCATGTAACTAGAACTAAGCAAGCTTTCACTTGTTTCTGTATCATCTGAAGGTTTCTATATACCTAAACTATCACATAATTTTAACTGCTTTGATTGCATTAATATTACAAATAAGAATAAAGACCCTAGAGCCAGGGTCCCAAGAAAATTTTCACATCTGAGAAACAGTCAATACCATTTCCCAACCTTTTCCAGCTGGTCCAAACTTCCATTGGAACCCTGAATTATGGAAACACTACAATTGCTACTGGACCAACATTAATCATTTTGTTTTTGATATATATTGATGAAAATGTTTCAGCAAAGGCTGAGTGATGTAACCCTAACCCTAAATTAAAAATTTGGAATAATGACAAATTGACTACCTGAATATCAGATGTGCACTTTTTCAGCTGGATGGGCAGGAGAAGTAAATAATGCATTGCAGAGTCTGTTATCTAACAAGCCCTAGTGATGCTGCAGAGGAAAATAATAACCAAAAATGAGTCACATACCATGCTAATTTTTGTCTGTGAGAGCTAAACACTGACAGATGTGTGATGCAACATGAATTTGCCCCACGTGGGATCAATGAAGGTACAACTTATCTTATCTTATGCTACTTAGAAACATTTCACCAAAAAATTGGGATTATGAAAATTACTGTTGCAGTGTAACACAAGACATAGGTCTTTCCAAGCCTAGAGGTCCTGACAAAAAAAGATCTCTTTCACATTTCAGCTTTTGGCCTAGATTTTGAAAACACCATAAAGGCCCCAAATGAGCAGCTGGAAGGTATGTGATGTAGTCAGGGGCCAAGACCCAGCTGAGCCATAAAAAATTATCAGTAAAACTTAACCTTTGAGGTAGTCGAGTAGAAACAGTTATAGTCATCTAAATGAGAAGAAATAAAAGCTTGTGTCACTTTCTCACAAGCACCACTGTGTATAAAAGAGAAGCAATTCTTAGATTAAGATTTGACTATTTGGCTGTTAGGCCAATAAGTGTAATTTTTAAATGGTGGATGACAGTGTGCAGATGTATTATCCTTCATAGGTTTTCTCTGTTTGAGGTTTCATGTGAGAAATTTGAAATTGGGGAAGTGGCTTTAATAAACAGAATCACCTTGATTTAGCCATGATTCTATAATAAAAAAGGTAAATATTAGATATGATTCACAAATTCCACACAAGAATGTGAAATTTGTTTTGTTATGTTTATTTGTTTTGTTATGTTTATTTACATAAACATAACCAAAGTTATTAGACAAATCTGAGGAAGTAGTATTTCAGGCAGCCTAATCATAGAATATAAATTAGATTATTTCCTCTGCTGGCAGTCTGTACACTCATTTCAGGTATATGTGTTGTGTGAATCAACAGTGTTGGACAGTAATTGAAAAGATATATTTCATCCTCTGATGCAGGAGTCCCTTCCATTTGACAGTATCTGGGTGCCCCAACAGTTTTAAGGATATGTTGTTAAAAGAAAGACTATTAATGGATGACATGTTGACAGATGCAAAGTTGCCCACAGCAGTGGTGGGGATGGGACGGATCTAGAACTTCAAAATTACATAAAGGTGAAAGATGGGCAGCTATGGCAGGTAACGTGGTCTCCCTGAGCACCCTGACATCTTCTGCAACTGCAGCGGGGTGAGGGGTGGAGTTTGAGGGAGCTGAATAGGTGAGCAGGGTTTTAGTTCAAGGATTAGGAGATTAGATCCATAACAGGCGGAGAAAGTAAAGACTGAGCTAGACTGATAGCCCTTAGGCTCTTCAATAATGTCATACACCTCTTTGATGAGCACTCACAATCACTAATAACGCTGTTTCTTTAAAATGTACGAAGACTTGACACTTTTCAAATGGGGCTTCAACAACTTTTGCAGAGAAGTTATCTTTCCTGTGTGCCTGCCTAGCCTTGAAAATCTGACCCCCAACAGTGCACAAATATCCACAAGCATCAATTAGCCTAATCTTTTAAATTACGTGACTAGCAAGGAGTTGATGGGACCAGGGCAAAAACAAAAACAATACTTGCCCAAAGCACATGCAAGCACACAAACCCACTTCTAAGTGTCAGTGTCACATTACAGACACCAGCTTCAGTATTGGAGAGTTGGGATAAAGGTGCCTAACACCCACAATATCCATAACAGGCAATAAGAGATGTTATGAACAGTGAGCAACCTCTCTATTAATTCTAAAGCTAATACACATCCTGTCTGTTTCTATCAAATATGGTAACAAACTAATTTGGCTTGGATTTTCTGTGGAACAAGCCGATATGCCTTTTTGAAAGCTAATATAATGATTAACTATGGTGGTGTACGCTCTGGACTGTGACCCAGGAGTGAAATCCAAAGCTGTTATCACTTGCTTCTGGAAAAGGAAACCGCAACAGCAGTTTAAAGAGCCTTATTTTAGCTTCGGTCTCTACTTCTACTTCTTCTGTCTTACATTAGTGCATTATGTCTGCTGATATATGACTGTCCATAAAGGCAATACAATCTCTTTGTGGGTAATAGACAGCGTGCATGGAATGTGTTTCTATGCTGAGTTAATGCAGCACTCTATTCATGAGGATATAATAAAGAAGGGTAATGCGGAGTATCACTACTGCTAATATTACTGCCTATTATACAGTATCTTAGCAACATATAAATGTCTGTATTATTATTCATATCAATGAAGTAATCCATGCAGCCGTGCTTGGTACCTTTCCATTTCATTCCATTTCCCATGACCTTACCTACATCAGTGGTGATCTGTTGTCCAGTAGTATCAATGTCTCCTACTTCTCTATCCACTCTGTCTGAGGGCAGTCCATGTGACCTTGCAGCTGTCCTGTACACAATAGGTTCCACCTCTCCGTTCTGGAGTCCATTATGAGCAGCCCTTACTGGGGGAACAAAGTGGAGCCCCCCTGGTGAAGGAGCCTTATATGTAATGGGTTTGCTCACCCTATCCCCTGCAGGATGCTTCCCTCCTCCGCTCACCTTCTTCTGCTTCTGAATGGCTCCTGACCCCCCACTCACCGTCCCCAACCCAGCTCCTACTTTAACCCCTACCCCCGGGCCACAAGTCCTTTTCTTCTTGCGGGCCTCTGCCCGAGCTCTGGAGGTCTCTGTGGCAGATGTGCGGCTGGTGATGAGAGGCTGCGGGCCAGCCATACCTCCAGGTATCTTTGGAAGTTTGGGCCGTTTGTGTGTGTGCAATCGCAAGCTGTTGAACTGGTCGATAAACTCCTCGCAGTGCAACAGGTGGTGCTCTGGCTCCCAGGTGTCCTCCTTACTTCCATAGCCCTTCCACCTAATCAGGTACTCCCACTTGCCCTTCTTGTTCCGCCGCTTGTCCACAATCCGCTCCACCTGGAGGGCAGCAAACAGAGGGACTATCAATCAAGACTGCCATTTAAGTCATTTTTGATTATGGACTGAAATTAAATGTTGCTATTCTTTTTAGAAAATTATCACTCAACATATACACATTAATCATTTTTTTTCTAAAAAGTGTAACAGTAATACAGACTACACAGTCTTTTACATCTCTAGGCTAGTGGATAATTACAGAAACTGGATAGGACTGAATGTGCTGAATAGGTCGATCAACAAGAGTAAGCATTCATTTCTTATTAGACTGTGAAATGCATATATATGTTAAATAAATAAATATTTCAAAGAAAGGATGAACCCTGTGTTGTTGGAATAATGAATGCATTCCTCCTCTCCCTCCACACTCACACTCACACTCACACACACTTGTGTTTCATCTATGGAGTCTCAAAAGGAATATAAAAATAGAAGCAATTCAACACTGGCTCCTGCACAGGCTGACTGGGTGGCAAAAGTTTTATGAATGTAAATATTCTGGTAGAGGCTTCCTTTACCTGATCTCAAGTCCAAGCTAAATGTATGGTCCTCCCTGCCTGTTCAACCGTTTCTGTTTTGCACTCTTATCTATATAATGGTATACCAACAGCCAAGGACAGCATGAAAGCTGACATCACTACCACCAGGCATTTAAATAATATGGGTAAACTGAACAAATGGAAATAGCATATACATATTCATACAACATCTGGTGACATAAATACTGGTTTTACTGGATACGGTTGAACATGCATGCAAAAAGTACATAAGGTCTAAAGGATAAGAAAAGGATATGAGTATAGGATAGCTAAAATGCAAAAACAGGCATAATAGCCTTGCCAGCTGCACTGCAGCATGTGGCTTCCAAGTCTCTACCTGCAACATCAGGTGAACAGAGGTCTGAGTTTTATCAGTAGCACATGGCCTCTGTGTTGCATCAAACTACAGTAATAAAGGAAAGGCAAATAAAGGGAGAAATAACATCCTTACAATTTACAGGGAGAAAGAAAGGTATCGTTATGTGTCTACAACCTGACATAAAGAAAGGAAGAAATGAAGAATGAAAGAAAGAAAGAAAGAATTACAACATCAAATCCTTTGTAATAGTAAATGCAAAACTGTCCATCTTTAAAATATGACTTCTTACACAATTTTTCAAAAATATACAGTATACACTACATTGCATATAGTGTAAAACCCACTTTTAAACAGCGACTTCACCAATTCCATTCACAGGGAGTGTCGAATCCTAAAGGTACGTTTTGTAACGTGTTGCAAGTGTTAGATAGGGGCTCATTCACTGCAGAAGGAAGATAAGACGCTATAGATGAGCTGAGATGAGTTGTAGGCTGCTATCATGAAGAAACCTTAAACATAACTGTGGCTTTTCAAGGTCGCGCTGACACTAGCACAGGCTGACACTGGACAGTTACTGTAGCCAACTGAGACCACAAAGCACCACCACATTCAGGAAGGGGCTGTAACAACTCCATACAAACACTTCATTATATAGCAGGCTAATCCCGTTATAGAAATTGGTGCTGAGTGAACAACTTCACACATGTACATCTAAAATCAAAGCTGCAAATTTGTGCAACAGAAATGTGGACCAAAGATGGTCCCGTTGAAAACAATGATGTTCTCAGTACACGCTGTCATCCTCAAGATTATTTCACTCTCTTCATCTGTCACAACAGTCAGTGAATTACACTACACTATGCATAATACCAAACTATTATCATTCAGTTGTGTGTAAAACTGTAGTCAATGCTGAACTTCACATAAACTTCATTAACAAAATGTGCAAACATGGCATGAAACATATATTTAAATCAATGGAATGTTTATTTTTAGTATTTGCTTGTTTGTTTGTTTCCATGCTATATCTCAAAAGTCCTGATTAAACACATTTTTCCCCAGCCTTTTCAAAATTACACTGGTTGTCCTGAGGGTGCACTTTCTTCCAACAAGGGCACATAATTGGGATTGTATCATTCATGGAGGGCAACATGGTTCTTTTCGCCCTGTTCAAAAAAAATGCGGCACACACATAGCAGTTTCTATAAGGAAACTCATCCACATTTGAAATGCTCTGCTGATGTCAATTTTAGGGGAAGAAAGGCAGACAATGGCCACCTATCCTCACTTGGTGGAAATTACACCTTAGACTGGGCCTTGGGCTTTCTTTCACTCCCCTTAAAAAAAAAAAAAAAAAAAAAAAACATGGGGAAATATGACAAGCTCACCATGTATAAAAATAATTTGGTGTGTATCAATGAGGCGTTATGCTTCTCTAAGACGGATGGGGCTGAAAAGCAAGTTTGGATGGAGCATGGCACTTCTCAATAAGACTTCATCTGCATTACACTAAATAATACCTTCTCTCTTTCTTTCTTTCTCTCTCTCTCTCTCTCACACACACACACACACACACACACACACACACACACACACAGAGCCATATTTTAGAGCAAGTAGGCAAATACATACATATGTGCGGTAGTTCTTACTTTATCAATCATTCTAGTGGACTTTTTAACTGTACAGTTCATGAGACCCCTAATGCTCTCATAATGGTCTCTCCAAGACTGAAGTCAGGTTAGACAACTAAACTTCTGCCTGTTTTAGGTCACAGATTCAGCAAAATGGATGGAATAAGCAATCATTAGAAAGCTTTTTTTTTTTTTTTGAGTTATTTGATGAAGCATTCTTGAATCTGAGCTGTTTTGGCATCCTTAAGTTAAACTACACAAGACTGTCATCTATAGGCAGTGACCCATGACAGATGTACCAACTTATGAGCCCACAGAAGAGCATATATAAAGTTATCAGTTATGCAATAAGTCATATGTAGGTCTTACAATGCCCTTGATCATGAAACCCATCCACAGTGGTTCTAATGTTGACAATACATTTTCTGTGCAGTTCAGGCTTGCTTTTGACTTTTTTTGAATAATATCTTTCTGGTTTACAAGATTTTCCAAGTCATCACACACACGTAACAGCCTTTCACAGTCACCAGTCCTTCCACTTTTCCCCTGCTCCTCATGGACTTCACAGTGTTCAAAATTGTGCAGGAAGAATAGTGAAGCTCCAATTAAAGGTGTTAGGACCCTTTAAGGGTTTGTCATCTTCCAACAGCAGCATTCAGGCTGTAATCTCCAGCTCTCAAATTAAGTATCACATACACTAACCGGCCAGGAAATTAGGTACACCTGTACAGTCTAATACAATCCAATGTAACAGCTCTGCCATAAATCCTACCTTTGCCAAGTTTAAAATAAGCTCA
>OMKZ01050601.1:0-10586 GCA_900302535.1 Neoniphon sammara | reverse complement strand
TTAGAAAAAAATGCAAGACACTGCCCCCTGCATTATCTCAAAATAATATAACCACAATAGTGACAAAGCACTATACTTTGCGCAATTATAGGCGACAGAATCAAAAATGGATTTTGAAAACATTCTACTCATTACTCGCCCCCCAAGCCACCCCAATTAACGTTACAGCTTATGAGGTTATGATGAAGTGGTGCCCGATACAGTGATGCACAGATTGATTCAAAAGTTTTTGAGCTCCATGGTTGCGGGTCAAAGAAAATGATGTTAGTGAGCTTCGGACCAGTTGCAGGCAGATCAATGAAGAGAAAGTACATTTTAATTTTTCAGTGTATAAATCTGCTGCACAATCCTAGTAATAGGCTGATAAGGCTGTATGGTGTTGTGTCCTGGATAGTTTACCTGCAGACCATTAGCCAGTGCATAATTTCCATTCCATTATGCACAGAGTGGAGTGCACAGTCCACTTTGTGTATCATGGCCAGGCAAGCCGGCAATGGTTTAGAGCAAAATTTAAAACACTTCCAGTAATTTTCATAAATGTTTCTAATTCCAAGCTCTGACAATTCTTAATTCACATTTTCATAATAGGGGTAGTGTCTTTATTCCATAGTTTACCATGAGCATCTGATCTAATTTTTCTGTAGAACTCACACAGTTGGCAGGCTTATAGTGCATTCCGTGTTTCAACAATATAGGCCCAAAGACAAGCAAGTAAGTAAATACATAGTCTTTTTATATGCCTAAGTAAAACCTAAAGGCTAAGATCATGAGCAGGGTAAAAAAAAAAAAAAACAACAATGAGGAATTACGTAAATGTACCCCCAAAGGTCACTTCTTTGTGGCAGTCCGCTCATATAATTGGCTGAGCAGGATCCTCTGCACTGGCTTCTCGTTATGTGAAATGTGACTGTGACTATTTTACAAAATGGATAATGGATTCACTTGAGCAAAAAAGAGCTTGTTTTTTGAATTAAAGAGATAATTCCTATCTCACAAAGATAACCTTTATAAATCCTGACCTGTCTCAGATGATGTGATTTTAGAGCTGGATTTCTTGGAAAGCAAACATGTTGTGGCTGCTTAGTTTATTCCAGTTTCATCTAGATTTGAGACATTAGGATATACTCGCGTATTTGAGTAATGTAGATGGCATTATTATTAATTTGTCAACTTTGCGCAGGCACCTTAGGACTTCAGGGTTGAAAAGGCCTTTCTGATATGCTTAACACCGCAGTTTCTCTCCAGGACCAGTTCAGCCAACATGGCTTCACAGATATAAGATGCATCTGAAGTGCATTCATATACTCACCTGAATTTGAACTCCATTAGAGAAATTCATAGGTTTTTCCCATCCCCAACCATTATTAGACTAATTTTATGACAAAGTAGGCCTACCTCATTCAGGTGTGCTGCACAGTGAGAAGCTGTGTGATGATGTGGTCTTGCTACAGCTTATATCTTCACAAACTGAAAATAAATCCTCTGGTCGCACACAAACATCAGCAGTCTTTGTCTTCATTCAGTAGCTCTTCTCTGAGCACGCCTCAATCTACAAAAAGTTCCACTTGCCTAGGTATGATTATAGTTTACAAACAGCTTAGACTCTTGATCACTGTTTTTGCTGTTCATTTCAATGCCATGCTATTTTTTTGTGCTGATATTTTTTTGTACTGATGATTTATTTCTCCAAAGCTATGTTTCGTTCTCATTTTTCAAATTGCGTGCAGGCAAGTGCACAGAAAAGCATGGTAACGATTTACAAAGCAAGATCTAATTGGATCACTTCTCTGGTTGAGGCGGTGCGAGCGAGATGCATTAAGCAGCCTAACAAACTTAGATGGGGAAGATTCAAATGAAGTGTTGAAGTGAAGTGTCATGAATTCAGTCGGAATACAAACCAGGAAAAAAATGAGAGGCCCTCCCCTGTGCTCCCAAAAATTGCTACCCTACCCTAAGGAGGAAAAAAAAAAAAAAAAAAGATACAGCCCTCCCCCCAATAATTATCGAACAGTCCCTAAAAGTTATCAACGGATTCACACAAAACTTTGCACTCAAATTCATTATCATCATCATCATCATCATCATCATCATCAGTATTGTTAATAAACGATTGATTTATTGCTTTTATTGATTTACACTGTGGACACAACTGAGTGAATTTTAGCTGCACTGCACTACTGCAGTTGGGCATAAAAAAGTAGCAGTGTCTGCCTTCAAAGGCCTCTAACCCTGAACCTTCTTAACCTGCAGAAAAAAGAAGTATCCATCATGAAGAGGAACAATGCCTATGCTGTGGCTGTAGCTAACTATGCCCCCAATATCACAAAAGACTCAATGCTTCCCACCATCTCCAAGTCTGCCACCACTGATCCCAACAAGAGTACAATGGAGATGAAGCCTGAGCAGAACAAGAAAACCTTCAACAGCGTCAGCAAAATAGACCGTATGTCCCGCATCATGTTCCCTGTGCTTTTTGGCAGTTTCAACCTGGTCTACTGGGCCACCTACCTAAACAGAGAGCCAGTAATTAAAGATCTGGATCCCTCCAAATGAACATATAGTGATTCACTCTGAACAAACAGCCCATTCAGGACTTTTATTTATCAGGATATTTTTGTGAGTCTGTGTGTGCATATGGAGCCCGTGACTGAACTTTGCATAGGTGCTTTCTTTCACAGTGGATTTATTATAAGGAGGAAAATGAGGACAGGGGTTACAGTAAGTTACCTTTGTCTTTTTTTCATTCACTGGTTTACCTGATTATCCCACTGAAATAATGAAATACTCAAATGACATTTTAAACCTAGTTGTGTTCCTTATAATGAACGTAGCCTGTAAAAGAAAAACTAATGTCCAGTTTTGTAGCAGCTGTTCTGAATCTCATGTCTCTTGTACATGTCTCATAATACTTTTTAATTTTGCCAATTTGTTTGAATCAAATACATAAGATTAGCTACACAAAATACATCCGCACGTACATACGAACACACAGAAAAACAGACAGGCACATATCCTGAATAAGATGTGATTTAATGGATTGTGACATACAGGCCAAGTCTAACCCCTGACCATCTGTTCACACTGCTAGCAACACAGTCATTGGAAGTCCATCTGTGGATAATCAATTCAATTCAAGTCCATTTATGGACAATCAATTCAATAGAAGTCCATGTGTGGATAATCAAAAGTTGACAAAAGTCAAACTTCTCACAGTCATCGGATCAGATTTCTACGCCTCCTTATTTATCAATGTGACTTAGTTTTTGCCTGCTAAGGCTACAATCATGCATGAGAAGTTTATTATAGTCATTCAATTTTTTGATTATTATTAATGATACCTAAATATTAATCCCTGTGAGCTATCTAAGCTATAGAAAAAATTTCACCCCAGAACACTTCAACACTACAAAAAAAAAGAAAAGAAAAAAACACTAAGTGAAGACAATATGATAAAAACTATACATTTTCTATATAGCTACAATGAAGTTTGATATCAGAAAATGTTTCAGTGATATAAAACATCAGTAATAGCTGGCAGGTTTTAGTGTCAGTCCCTTATAATTGAAAGGGCCAGATCTTCTTTCTAGAGTTGCCATTTTGCGCCAACATTCAACAATGACACAGTTAGAAATCCATTGTTGAAAAAGCAGACAGACCAACTTCTCCACTGACCGTAGCCTCAATAGACCAGAGTACCATTCAACCACAAGAAATCTTCCTCTTCCTATGCAATTGCTGACACTATTGTTATTGGGAGAAATAGGAAATCACTAATTGTAGAAGCACCAAATGAACAGGGTTGAGGCAAAATGGGTACTCTGAAAATGTAACACTCGATCACAGTTCTGGAATGCAGTGAATAATGGTGGAAGAGCATCTTTAACTCATCAGAATGAAACACTGGCAGAACCAAACCAGCAAAAAATACAGGATTTGCCTGCCTAGCTATAAATCACAACATAGATGCAACCAGAGACTCCTGCAGCACCTACAACTGTTCAAAACAGAGTGACCCATCAACCAAGTCACTCACAGTGTAAATGCATGGTTAGCTTTTATGATGTACAGATTCACTGCCAACCTAAACAAGTACAATTTGTGGTGCAGGTCCAGGTTATTAACGAAAACAAAATAACAAAAACTAGGTGTGAAAAAACATTTTTGCTAACTGCAATAAAAATAAAAATGAGGCTTTACAAAAAAAAAGAAAACTGAACTAACTAATTGTGTGTTTACAAAACTAACTAAAATAAACTAAAAATATAGAGAAAATTTCTTTAGTGTTCGTCTTTGTCAATTTATTTCATACATAAGCCACACTACCTGCATCTCACCTCAGAAGCACAATTACACACATTTTGCACTTAAGGCTGCGTCTTGTGTAGACTGTTTACATACATTTTTTAAAAAATGGTATGAGTTTTTATTACACAATATTTTTCTGATCTTTTTGAGTCTCGCCCCTGACCAATACCCCATATTATAGAAAAAGACTAAAACTAAAACCAAAATGAATAATAACTAAATTAAAACTAGGCATTTTCAAAAAAAAAAAAACTAAACTAGCTGGTGCAAGTAACTACTACGGACAACTAGAAACGGCATCTCAACTTTCATTGTGGTGCTGTATTCATATGCATTTTATAGGCTGCTGTTTCAACATATAAAATGTTTGGCGGGAACTCCTACTATGGTGTTCCACCACAGCTCCACCACCAATCCAAATTCAGGGCTAGATGAAGGTTTGCTGCTCTCACTGTAGCTTTTCTACTCCTTTCTAGACTAGATTTTCTCCAATACACTGTGAATGAGGTTTGTTACAGGACTTGTACATGTTAGAGAATGTTTGTAGTGTGAATGAAATGTTAAAGGAGTCCTCCAGCGTTTTGGGCAAAATACCCTTTTTCCAACTTACCCAGACTGAGACAAGATGTTTGATACCATTTTTACCTTTGGCTCTACAAGTCTACAGGAGCCATTAGCCTAGCTCCGTCAAAGTGAAAAAATAAACCTTATTGCAACTCCAAAGCCGTCTTATTTACACAGTGTATCATGTATTACACGGTAATGAAATACACGTCTTGGAATTAAAAAAAAAAAAAAAATGAGTGTTCAGTGGTTATAGTTCCTACCATCTATAATTCCATCCATCTAACTATAACTAACCATCTAACTTCTCCTAAAATGACTTTTTCTTTTTTTTATTCCATGTGTATTTCAAATACATGATACATTGTGTAAATAATGCAGCTTTGGAGTTACTGTAAGGTTATTTTTTTCACTTTGATGGAGCTAGGCTAACGATTCTTGTAGACTTCAAGTCTTTCTGATAACCTAACATGAAATGCTAACCATAGGAATTGAAAATGGTTTTTGCCCAAAACAATGGAGTATTCCTTTAAGCAAGTCTTCAAGTGTTTCATTTAAATGTCTGTTTATATACAGTATGTACTTAAATGAACATTTTTCCTGTTGCCCTTTTATTTGCAACATAGCTCGAGCAAAGGACCTTCATACTTAAGAGGTACAACCTGTATGCACCTAAGAAGTGAACCAGAAATATCTGGAGAAGGGTTACTTATAAAAATTTATTTCGTTGTGACAATTTTTTAGAGTAGACATAAATATGAAGGGGTGGGTGTGCACTGTGTATGGAGTGTAAGTAAGTAGTAAAAGAATATGATCTTACATGAAGGAGTTTGAGTTTCCTACATGGTAATAGCTGAAATAGACTAAGGCTTCTCAAACTGGAATATACAGTAATGTACTTAAAACTGATTGTTTGCATGCTACACACATATAACCTCCCAAATCTGCTGTGCATTGGCACTGATACTAGAAAGGTGTATTCATTAGAAAAGTTGAAAATTTTTGAGTGAAATTTAAAGTAAACTTTTTGAACTACAAACCCTTTTTTCTTTTTGGTATGGTTGATCAATGCACTTTTAGCAAATGTACTTCCTATAAATGACCCCCACTTTGTGCTTACTTTAGCACTGAATTCTGAGATGACACTTGTTCTTAGAATCAGTGTTTTTTTATGCTTGCACTATTTGATGCTGTTCCTTGTTTCTTCTTGAGATGAGGAAGAGGTAATCAGTGTGACGACACTCTTCCTGATTCTATGAATGTCTGTATGACGACTAACTTGTATGGATCTATGAATCTGTATGACTACTAACTTGTGAGAGAATTTTCATCAGTCACTGCACTTTGTCTCATTTTCTGTCTGTTTTCAGCTGGGGCAACACCACCATGCTGTAGCTTTATTTGTAAAACTTGGTTTAGTGGTGTTTGTTACTGTGTCATGCATTGAATATGTTTGATGAAATGTCATAAAAACACTAAGGAATTGTTTACTATAGCACATTAAAAGTGCAGAAAGTAAAGAAAATGTATTATTTATTTATTATTACATACATTTCTCAAAGTCACTCATTACTCTACCTTTTCTGTATTATTGTGAAAGTTACATTCCACTATTTTTAAATAAATTAAACACAACCAGACTTGAATAAGTTCATGCTATCTATTTTTGTCCCTGGTTGTTTAAAGGAATACTCAAATATTTTGAGCAAGATACCCTTTTTTGACTTACCCACATTGAGACAAGATGTTCAACACCATTTTCACCTATGTACATCAGCTGGTTTGGTTCCGATAGGTAGCATTTCTTGTTAGCTTAGCAGAAAAACTACAGGAGTCATTAGCCTAGCTCCGTCAAAGTGAAAAAAAGAAATGTTATGGCAACTCCGAAGCTGTCATATTAACACAATGTATGGTGTATTTGAAATAGATGTCTTTGAATTTCTTTTAAAAAGGAGTTATTATAGAAGAAGTTCGATGGTAGGAAAATGCTGAACATATATGTTCAGCTGTTACAGTTCCTACCATATACAGTTCCTACCATCTAACTTCTCTTAAAACGACCCATTTTTGAACAAAAATTTCCAAGACATGTATTTCAAATAAAAATGATACTGTAAATACTCTCCTATATTAGGAGTCAGGTTACTGGAAAATCAGGATGAAGGCGTTATGAAGCTACCACCACCTTTTTACCGGTCTGGTCCGGATCAAGTCAGGAGTTGTGAATGCATCCATGTTAGACAGACATAAGAAAAAAATATTTATCATTATTAAATACAGTTCATATAAGGCAAAGCAAATGGACAGGAGTGCCAGCACAGAAACCCATGCAGCCCTGTACCAGCCAACCTCCCTTCCCCAGGTATAAGCACACAAAATAGGTACATGCAATATATAACGACACAACCTCAGCCAAAGTGCATAAAGGCCTGCCAGTTACCACTACACACAAGAAACCCCCGAAAGGGCAGGAAAGCAAATTATGATTTGCTAATGCACATCGACCTGGGAAAAGGCAGGCAACTAGTACATTATTTTCCCCCGACAGAAGCTGCTAGAGGCAGGTTGCTGCTGGGCA
Source organism: Neoniphon sammara (assembly GCA_900302535.1). Classification (NCBI taxonomy): domain Eukaryota; kingdom Metazoa; phylum Chordata; class Actinopteri; order Holocentriformes; family Holocentridae; genus Neoniphon; species Neoniphon sammara. Next base: position 3,139 of record OMKZ01050601.1, on the reverse strand, counting down.
GCTCATGTACACAGGCTGGTGCAACATTAAAACTGGAGATCAAATTGATTAACAAGCCTAGGAAGAAGACAAGACTAAACACTGAACAAAAACAATAGCATTGATCTAAAAAACAGCTTAACTCTCCCGGCGAATTAGACACCCCCCTAACCCTAACCTCCCAGGGTCTAGGCTTTGTCTCTTGTCTCTAAGTCTCTTGGTTTTTACATATTTTTATATTTTTATCTTTATATTTATAAACCTGCAACTGGTGGACTGCTCCAACAAAATTTCATTGTCTTGTGCGATGACAATAAAGATTATTCTATTCTATTCTATTCTGGAGCACTGTCCGGCCGACTTGTGAGTTGTGGAGGTTTGAATGCGGGTCCGGTGGAGGCACCCGGGCAAGCACAGGGGCCTCCACACCAAGCTGGGGAGCAAAGTGTGACTCCTAGGTCACACTTGCTACCCAAACTATGTTTACCACAGGAACATCTCCCCCTAACCTACCTGTCTTCACCGCCAGCAGCCCTAAGCAGCATGCGAACAGCACCCACCCCCCGGACAGATGAGTGTAATAACAGGGTCTTGGCTGGGCAGGAGCCCCATGGCGTCCACCAAGCCTTGCTGACTGATCAGGTGCACAGCTATTCCTTTGTCTGTCCCCCAGAGTCCCTGCCAGCACCCATAATCAGCTTCAGGTGAGCTCAATCAGTACCTCACAACTGAATGCCCCTCCTCACAGAGGAAAACACAAACCCCCATACAAACAATACAAACACTACACCTTTATGCTTTTGGGCCATTAACTTCCCAGTGAGTCAGCTCATGGTACTTTCTTCCCCTGAAAGTTACCTGTAAGGCATCTCATAACCCTCACCCTAACCATAACCATAGCTAAACATCTTCTACTGCCAGTTTGAAAAGGACCCCTTTGCACCTCACAGCCACACAAAGAACCCACCTGCAATACCCTACCCCCTGCCCCAGCGACCCCCACCTGCCCTAACGATCCATGAAGAGGACGTGTGTCGGCTCCTTCAGAGACAAAAGAGCCAAGAAGGCTCCAGGACCTGATGGAGTGTCCCCCTCCTGTCTGAAAGTCTGCGCTGAGCAGCTGACGCCCATCTTCACCTGAATCTTCAACCAATCCCTGGAGCTATGTGAAGTGTCCTCCTGCTTCAAACGCTCCACCATCATTCCAGTCCCCAAGAGGCCCTCCATCACTGGACTAAATGACTACAGGCCCGTCGCCCTGACATCTGTGGTCATGAAAACATTTGAGAGACTGGTGTTGAGCCACCTGAAGGACATAACAGGCCCTCTGCTGGACCCCCTACAGTTTGCCTACCGGTTAAACAGGTCGGTGGATGATGCAGTCAACATGGGGCTGCAATACATTCTGCACCACCTCGACTCCCCAGGGACGTACACAAGAATCCTGTTGGTGGACTTCGGCTCAGCGTTCAACACCATCATCCCTGAACTCCTCCACCACAAGCTCTCTCAGCTCACGGTGCCCCCCTCTATCTGTCAGTGGATCACCAGCTTCCTGACTGAGAGGCAGCAGTAGGTGAGGCTCGGGAGCATCACATCCAAAACCCAGCCCATTAGCACTGGTGCCCCCCAGGGGTGTCCCCAGTGCTCTTCTCCCTTTACGACTGCACCTCAAGTGACCCTTCTGTGAAACTCCTGAAGTTCAAAGACGACACCACTGTCATTGGTCTGATCCAGGATGGTAACGAGTCTGCTTACAGACGGGAGGTGGAACAGCTTGTCCTGTGGTGTGGTCAGAACCAGCTGGAGCTGAACCCGCTCAAAACAGTGGAGATGATGGTGGACTTCAGGAGAAGGAGAGAGGATCATTGGCACTGACCTGCCCTCTATCCAGGACCTGTACCGGTCCAGGGTCAGGAATCGAGGGACAAACATCTCTGCAGACCCCTCACATCTGGGACACAAACTTTTTAAACTCCTCCCCTCTGGCAGGTGTTACAGATCACTGTTCACCAAAACCAGCTGGTACAAGGACAGTTTCTTCCCCCAGGCTGTCTCTCTGTTGAATGTTCGACTCACTTTCTACCTCATCTCATGCATCTTTGCACATTCAGACCATTACTTCACTACTGCACCAATTTTATAGTTTTATATTTTCTACTACTTAGCTATTTTATTTATCTATTTTATTCTAATTTTTTTTTAAATTTTTGTTAAAATAGTGTTCATTGTCTTGCACATGAGAGTGAATAAAAAACGGAGTCAAATTCCTTGTTTTGTGTGTGCACAAACTTGGCCAAATACAACTGATTCTGATTATGATTCTGATAACCACAGGCTGGGAGGCTGCGCTGCCTAAAGCCTGCAACATAGTCTACACAAGGAACACGTACGCCAATGCAGAGGACGACGCAAGGGCTGTTCCTTGCATTCTTGCACACCAAAATGTGCAGCCGAAGATTTGTAATGCGACGCAAACGTCTGCTGTAATGCAATGCGTTTCAGGTAGGAGCACTAAATGACAATTGCAGGTAAAGATCAACTACCAGAGAAGAAGATGATATCACTTCTCATGTTCCTGTGTAAACCTTATGAAGAAAATCTTTTAGAGTAACTGGTATCATCAGTATTTCAATCAGGAGAGACTAATAGTAAATGACGAAAGAAGGTTGAATAAAAATGAACATTTATTGATTGGAATTCTTTGGGGGCAGGCTCCTATGGCTGATGGCACCGCTCAAAATAGGGGAGAGATGATCCCTCGGGAATGACTGTAGGATATCCCCCCGGAGCCTTGGCCTTGGTGGTGGTGGGGAGGAGGAGGGGCACACAACGTCGTGAACCTGAAATGACAGCACGAACAATGAATGGATGGGGCATTTGTAGAAGGAGTTACCTAGGAGAGTGGGAGGCAGAGATTCTGATTGGATCTCTGGTCGGAGAGCCGGCAAGGAAGCTGATAGGCTGCTTAGCGAGAGACTTAGAACCAGAGCCTACGGTGGAGCGACAGAGGATTTATGAATGGGCGTCGGAATGACGGACCGTTTCTGATAGGCTGCAATGATAGACGCGTGGAGCGGAGGAGCTTCTGATAGGCTTGAGAAATTCGAATGAGAGAGAGGCAACATAAAGAAGGCGCAGGTAGTCTTCCTGATTGAAC
>OMKZ01050600.1:0-12271 GCA_900302535.1 Neoniphon sammara | reverse complement strand
GTGTCCTACCCCTGACTGGATTCCACCTTTTCTCGGTGAGGACACTGATTCAGAACATTCTACACCAGTTTAAGTTGTATGGTTGTAATATTACTTTGCTTGCTCATTTTACCGGACGTCTATGTCCACAAAAAAAGTAAGGCACTTTCTCATTGTTATTTTATGAAGTAATGTCTTCAATCTGTTTTTCACGATGACTGTATATACTTGTTATTCTGATTGTGGTTTTGATTTTCATCATTTTCATATTGGCCTGTTATGTTTAAGACTGTGATATTACTATTGTACGCTTGGTGTTTTGCAGTGTTACTTGCTGCATGTGTTTGAGGTTGATTTTATTTCAACCAGTTGGGGAATTTTGATGTTTTTTTCTTATTTTTTGGTTATGATAAATAATAAAAAGGACGAGATGTAGTGGAAAATCACAGAAGTTGCCCTTACATGGGGAACATGTTTACTGAAGCTACTGCCCCCAGGGTTTTGACTGTTTTTATGTACTATGTTGCTGTGTTACTTGTATTACTAGTTGTTACTAATGATTTTAGTGTTAAAAAGGAGGGACGTGTGAGGGAATTTTTATACCTTACAATTATTATGTTTGATTACTATGTTTCATAATCTGTACTAATTCAGTGAGTTAATGAGTTGTAACTATTGCAATCATTTGGTGCTTTCTGTTACATTCATGCAACTGATTTTGTTCTTCAGACAGTGGCTGGGAAAGTGGTGGAGTTTTTAATAGTCTGAGCACATCTTAGCATCTTTTTCTCTCCCTTGTTTTAAGAAACAAACCTATAAAACAGGACAACACCCATATTATTACCCTAGACTATAATACTGAGAATTTTCTTTGCATCACAGAGATTCAGCTTTGCATTCTGTACTGAGCTTATGAATGTCCTCCTGATAGCAATATTGCAATATTAAATATAAAGTAAAGACAGTATGGTGGAGACAGAAGAATTTCCATGATAGTGGGCATACTGAAAAAACAAACTATTTGCATTGATGTATTTTTTTAAACGGCATTACAATAAATGGTGAAACAAATTGCATGGGTGTTGCTGCTGTAGTTATTAATTTTTTATTTAACTTTTCCCCCTTCTTACAGAGTAAAGGACTCTTTAACTTATGGCAAGTGTCTAAGTGCAATTCCTCTATCAGTTATTTATGACATGCAAAAGAAAACATTTAACGTTAGAGGCTGAAAGGGCAACAACACTGAGAAATGAAAAACAAATAACATAAAATGAAGATTTCACTTCTACACTTGATGAACCTCATTATCTTGCTTACTAGGTTTGTTTTTTAATCTTTGGAAGAGCTTGCCAGTTAGATTTGTTTCTTTCCCCTGGTCACAATATGACATCTGCTGTGGGATGATGATGCGACCTTGGTTCTGTTTTGGATGTATGCCCTAAAAATTTTTTCGTAGACAGTCGTTGGTGTAGCCCAGCGGACCAAGCGTGTTGGACAAGCTGTCTTTTCTGTATGTTTATTGCGAGTTTGAGTCCCCTCTTTGTTTATTTCATTTTTGGGGCTTATGGATGCGTAAAATGCGCTTTGTTTCTTTCACATTTGTTGACTCTCTTATTAATGGCAAATGTCTAAGTGCAATTCCTCTGTCAGTTCTTTATGAAATGTAAATGAAAATGTTTAGAGACTGAAAGGGCAACAAAACTGAGAAATAAAAAAACAAATAACGACTTAAAATGAAGATTTCACTTCTACACTTCATGAACACAATGCTTGCAACCTCATTATCTTGCTTACTAGTATTTTTGTTGTTGTTTTATCTTTGGAAGATCTCACAAGTTTTTTCCCTGGTCACAAGTTAACGTGGCACCTGTTGTTGGACCATAAAGTGACTTTGGTTCCATTTTGGATGCATTACATGAAATGTCTTTGGAAGAATGGGGAGATGTGACTTGTTAGTGTAGTCTAGTGGGCTACTCACTTTTGTGCACGTTTATCGTGAGTTCGAGTCCCACTTCCTTTGTTTGATAATTTCATTTTTTGCGCTAATTGATGCGTACAATGCGCTTCTTTTATTCAGTGCGGACTAAATTGATGACACAGGGCAACAACACACCAAAACATCTAACGTTTGCTGATATGATTTTATTTATTTGAACAGGCATTCACAAGGACAGCAAAATGTTGCTGCTGCTGCTGCTGCTATCAGTTGCTACAACTAACCAGCAGCTCATCCAGCGGTCGGTCACCAGTTAACTTGAAACCAGTTAAAATGGTACACCAGGCGTGCCCGTCCACTCCCGGTGATCTAGTCATGAGTAACGTTACATGACAGGATTTTGTTTTCTTTCAGGACAGAGGAGGTTATCAGACACGCCATGTTTAAATCTCCCGCTGCTGCTAGGTGACTGTCGATAGGCTGGATGCTGTGACTGTGTTGAGATGAGAGAGGTGCAGCTCTGTGTTGGTGGATCAGCAGCAGGCTGTTTCATTAGGATAACCATTTGTAATCCAAATGTCCAGAGTGTAGTGTAGTGACTACACACTGTGTGTGTGTGTGTGTGTGTGTGTGTGTGTGTGTGATGTGGGTGAGACTGTTTGTCATGAGGGGGGCCGGGGTGTTGATTGTGGTAACTACCTCAGTGCCGCCCACTGCCCACCCACTCTTCCCCAGGTTCAAATTCCTTTTTCAGTCTGTGAACGAGGCGTGTGCTAGCTGAAACAGCGTGTCAGTTATTCTTTAAGATGGTTAAAAGTGGTTCAAAAGTTGGTTTGAGGTCATCAAATTCATTTCTAATAAAAAAGAAGAAAAAAGTTGATCCCTTTAAAAGCAAAGGGGTCATGATTTGCTGGGTTATATAAAAGAAGTTACAAGATCAACAGCTTATAAAACTTAAGTGTGGATCCTAACTGTGGTGAGAAATTTGCTAACTTATTTGAAGATTTGTGCCTTACAAGAAACAGCATCACAATTTGGATGAGACATATTAATAAATGGAAACAATCTTTTATTCAAGACATTCTGATGAGACTTTTCTATTGTTTTGGAAGGATAATTTCTTCGACTAATTTCTTCATATGAATTATTTTTCTTTCTGGCAAGACTGAAAATCTGTGGGAAATGCTAAATATGTGCAATGTTTTGCATGACAGTTCAAATTTAATCGTACTGAATATGGGTACACGATGTCAGCCACTGGCAGCTTCGATCAGAGCAATTTTGGTATCGGCTTTCAAAAACTGTATCGCTCACACCACAGTTACATCAAGTTAGACACTGTAAACTGATTTAGTGTTTGACCCTTCTCTTTTTTCCTCTCTCTCTCTCTCTCTCTCTCTCTCTCTACCTCCACCCCCCTGGTTCAACCCCTCTGTACTCTGAAAATCTGTTTTTCCCAGCTGTAATCTTGTGGGTTCACTCACTCCCACATGTCAGTCATGTGTATGGATTTATACAGATGACATTTCGATAATATTACCTCAAAAGGTCAGCGACTAAACTTTTTTTCTGCTTCTTCTTTCCACCCCTTTCCTTTAAAATCCTCACTGATAGTTCAAGGTTTCAGGAAGCTCTCATAGCCATTTAGTCCACACTTTAGCATACAGTCTCTAACCCACTAGGAGTTCCCATTCCATTAACATGAGCGCAGCAGCTCATTGCTTTTGCTTTTCTTGCACCGTGTGTCAATGGGTTCTCAGGATGGGGGAACAATGAGAGCAGACATTGAATTGTTTAAACAAAATATGCATGAAATTAATGAAATCAACATTCAACGTTCTGGTTTAGTCAAGTGTACCATGGACATGAATGTTATTCTAAGTGGTTACCAAAGACACAATTACGTACCTGTCTGACTGATGCACACACTCACATACAGCTCTAACCAGTTAGTGACAGCACCATGCTGACTTGTAACCCTAACTAGGAGAGTACAGGAATTCTCAAACTCTCACGTCAAGAACCAGATAAAGGACCAACCATATAGACGCAGGAGACTGTGGACCCCAATCTGATAAGATTTAATTCCAGGAAAACACTTGATGGGAAGATTTTTGTTGTACAATTAAAGGAATACTCCAGTGTTTTGGGCAAAATACCAAGACTGATGCATTTTTGAACATTGGCACTGTGCCAATCTTTTTGACTTAAGATGCCAATAACATATCTATTATGCTGATATTCAATATTTTTAAACCTTAAGATTCCCATGCCAATATTTAAACAAATACAAATATTCAATGTTTCCCATTCTTGTTTGGTAGGAAAAGCCTCTGAAACAACATTTAGACCAACATTGGACACTAAATCTCTCCATAGAAAGCCATACTATTGAAATTTATACTTTAACATTTTTGGAAAAATAACTTTTGACTTTTTCCGACTTACCGAGACTGAGACATGATGTTCAATACCATTTTCACCTCTGTACGTCCACTGGTTCGGTTGCTTTGGTTAGCATTTCATGTTAGCTTAGCATAAAGACTTGAAGTCTACAGGAGTCATTAGCCTAGCTCCATCAAAGTGAAAAAATAAACCTTACAGCAACTCCGAAGCTGTCTTATTTACACAATGTATCGTGTATTTGAAATACATGTCTTGGATTTTTTTTTTTTTTTTAAACCGAGGGTCATTTTATGAGAAATTTGATGGTAGGAACTATAGATGGTAGGAACTATAACCACTGAACATATGTGTTCATCAGTTATAGTTCCTACCATCTAACTTATCCTAAAAATCCAAGACCTGTTTTTCAAATACACATGATGCATTGTGTTAATACTGTAGGACACCTTCAGAGTTGCTGTAAGGTTTATTTTTTTTTCACTTTGACAGAGCTAGGCTAATGACTCCTGTAGACTTCAAGTCTTTATGCTAAGCTAACACAAAATGCTACGCATAGGAACTGAACCAATGGACATACAGAGGTGAAAATGGTATCAAACAACTTGTCTCAGTCTGGGGAGTTGGAAAAAGGGTATTTTGCTCAAAACATTGAAGTATTCCTTTAATATTAGATTGTGCTTATGCTTTATGTGGCAGCCAGTAGTTATGAGAGCCCTCATTTTGCTCAGACTCACTGGAACTGCCCCAAGGACCTCTGGGAGTCTCTGGACCCTACTTTGAGAACTGTTGGTTCATTACACCTCCTATTTTACCAGGTGGACTACAGCGCCACTCTAATACAAATTAGCTAAATAAGCATGAAGCAGCCGACAGTGTAATAACTGCCCGAGAATGTAATACTTTGTCAAAATGCAATAAATGACTGGGAAATGTAATGAAACCTGATAGTGTAATAATTGTGGTAACATTTTCAATTACTGCCATATCAGCAGCACTGCTAAAGGAGCTCATGAGAAATTATAATTTGCTCATAATGTCTAGTACAAGCATCTTTTTATGAATGTTTATGACTAGTTATCTGTTGTCAGACAAACTTTACTCTCAAAGAGACACCCTTAGATAAACAATAAGATGCTTCAAACTTCTAATCCATTCAAGTTATACTGACAGTGTCTTGGGAGTGCATCAACAAGCATTATATGGTCTTACAAGCATTAGGAGTGCAGTATAATTCCTTTCAACTGCCTTTATAATGCACTACAGTCATAGAAAGTGTTTGTTACCCTTTTTCCCTTATAATGTAATACACTGTGGGTCTTATTACACTGGTCTGGAGATATATCCTGGCATTTCATTACATGAATGTGTTTTATTATCATTTGGACTAATTTTTTTTATTACATTTTGACACATCATTTCATTACCTGGAAAATATTACATTATCATTTCACCACAAAGCACGTCTGCAATGCAGAGATACAAGCACACAAGCACTCAGAAAAAGAGGAAGACTTTTCTTCAACTTCTTTCTTCACAGTTTTTGTGTACATTTGCCTGTTGTCGCATTCACAATTGCCGTGAAAGCCCATGGTTTCCAGGTACCTATTTGTACTTTTTTTTTCTTTTTTTGGTTATGTTGTGCTTCTCGATTCTGACAAAATCAGCGTCCCGTATCTTGGGTGCTTCTCTTACTGTATTGCTCTTGGATGTTGTGATACACCCCTTTGGCTTGATCCTAAGCAGGTGTTACATTGTGTGTCACTGCAGTGTGTCCTACCAGCTCCCTGGGAGATGTGGGGAAGTGAAAAGAGCGTTTAGTAGTGTACGACTGACACACACACACGCACACACACACACACACACACATAATGCAAACCTCAGTGAGCAGAGGCTTGGACAATCCCTGTCAGCCAGGCTCCATCAGAGGTGCGCTGGCTCATAACTGGGAAACAGACAGATTTGAAAATGTCCTTTTTTTCCCCCTCCTTCCCTACTTGGCTTGATTTTGTCAGCGTACGTTCACACACAGATATAAATATCATCGCTTTTCTTTTACCTTGCAGTTTTATTCCCACTGGACTGCATCACAGCATAGAAACTACCTTCTTTGATCTACAGTCATTTGTAATAACTAGCTATCCCAGAGCAATGATGTTAATGGAGATTTATTCAGGAAATATTGTCACTAATAGAGATTTGTGTTGTCATAACGAGCCCCCCAGAGACCTCTTACAATATTTTAAGTGGACATTAGTGACTGACTGACTGACTGGCACTCAAAACTCAGTCATTGTCCAAGTAGATAAAGACTGAAATTTGTTAGAAACCAGTGTCAGAATTAGGGATATGAGCCAAAGCATAACATTTTTTGTGGGTAGTTCGATGGCTGTTCAAAAACACAGTTAAAGATGAATTTTTTGGCTATTTATGACTTAGGAATTATTTAGGAATGATTCCAGGTTCCAGGTTGTGATAGAAAACAATTGGTTTCAAACAAGCCCCATGTGCCTGTTGTTGTTGTTGTTGTTGTTTTTCCAACCAGCTTTCATTGGCTCCTCCACAGAATACCAATTGCTTTCAGATGCTTCTATTCCGATTTAGCGCGTTCACTATCTCATAATTAGGACATAACTGTGTTGTCATACATACACTGCATATTTGGCAGATTTGACAAGGTGACCGGATGGATTCCATGTAATATTTATGGCTCTTTGGAAATGCAACAGAATCAGTGTCTTATGTGTATTCCCCAGTGTTATGACAAGTCTATGTAAATCCAACTTCTTTTTTTCAGATTTAGTGGTGTTATACTGGCGTCACACTGAAGGCAAATTCAGGAACCCACATCTTCTCCTTTTCACTGTAAATCATTTGTCGCTGACAGAGACACTCTCCTCCTGAATTATTAAACTTACTGTCCTTGAGAACAAGAGAGAGAGATTGTCAAGGATGGCAATATTTAATTTTTTAGGGTAAAATTTTATTTGTTTTGTAAGTCTGTCTGGAAGGTTAAAGTCAGCTGACATTGATATTGATATGACTGGGACAGTGTGTGGTAAACTATGTGAACATTACAGTTCCAAGACCAGAATTTGCATATACATTAGATCATATTTGCACAAATGTAAGATTGTACGTAGATCTTTCTACAGTATACTGAATATAATGAATTGCATTTTCATGAAATAGACAGGATCCAGAACCTCTCTATCACTGATCCTATCTCATGGACAGTCAAAGTCATGGGCAGAAGAGAGCGTATTGTTGTGAGTGAGATTGAAATAAAGCCATGGATAGGAGAAAAGGATGGCGGGGGAGGAAATGGACTGTTGACAGCAATCTGACTGCAATCCATCAGTGCCCAAATTGTGTCACAAGTGGCAAAAATCGTTGCACCCACTGTATACGCTGCGCTCATAAATATTCATCCTAGAAACTCATTTCTGTTAATATATAAAAAAGTCCAAATGAACACATTTATGACTGATATTTCAATTTCCAGTGTGAAAATAGGGCTTTTTGTGTGCTGACAGATTGCTAATGGTTTGCATTTTCCCTCTCCTCTTTTTTCCATTTCAGTTGTGCTGCTGGATACCACATCTGTGCTTGGAGAGCTTGGATGGAAGACATATCCTATGAACGGGGTAAGGAGGGCAAGTCTGCTCCCAATTATTGTGGTCTGTCTGACTGTCCACTCTGTCTTATTCAGAATGCATGACCATGGCTGAATCAATGAGATCAATTATATTGATGTTAACAGGTCACAATGGGTAGCAGTGGTGTGTTTAAAATTCTCATCGTTTTTCTCCAGACCCAACTGTTCAGATGGGAAATAACTTGGAGACAGATAATGAGCCAAGGTCTCTAAGGAGGCTCTCTCTCTCCTGTTCAATCTTCTTCTTCTCCGTTCCGTCAATTCCTGTCCTGTCTTCATCTCTGTAAGGCCATGGAAAAATATAATTGACTCTTTAAGTGTTAATCAAAGAAAAGCATTTAGGTTGGCAGACTCTGCAAGACATTGCTAACCGCAACAAAAGATTTTTTTGCTGTCTTTGAACAGTGGTCTTTCTTATTGCGTATATGCAAGTGGACATTTTAAAGATGTTAGAATCACTTTTGATTGGTCATCAATACATTTGATAATCCAGGCAGGAAAATATCACAAGTCCAGGTTTTCCAGCTCCGGCAAAAAGCTGAGATTGTTAAAAAAAACTTTGTCACTGCATAAACTTGAAGTGCAAGTCTGTCTCACCTTCAGCTGCCTCTCAGGTACTAGAGAAACAAGGAGCACCTTAGTCTGTATTTTTGGTCAGTCAGCTATACTCATGACGAGTAATTCCATTTTGTTCTGGCAGTTAAGTGCCTCCAGTCCCACAGCAGTATCTTGTCCAACTGAGAAACGGAACAACGGAAGCGGCGAACAGGGCCCATGGAAACTATCGGCATCATAAAATATAGATGTCCTGACAACAAATCTTGACGTCCTCAGATCAAAACCATCTTGTATCACAATCTTTCCTCCTCGGGGCTGTCAGAATACTTGAAGCACAATGGAAATTGTCTTCTTGTTATACGCAACTCAAGCAGAATTTGACTATCACTGCCTTCCCACTTCTATCTGGCTTCACCGTGTCCCATGCAGAGCCTCCAAGTCCATAAAAAAGATTTGGTCTTAGCAAAGATCTTGGCAAAAAATAGAGTGTGGAGGCAATCCTGTGTGTATCGGAATACACTTTTACCTATGGACGTGGTACTTCAGATCATCAGACTACCAGCATTTTAGTTCCATGGTTCCATCTCACCTTCTCCCTATCTTTTAAAGATAACAGGGCTGCACTTTTACAACCCTAAAAACCATAAAATGTCCATCAGATTTCCCCAGAAGTGCTCATGCAGCAGAATCCAAGTGTTTTGTAGCCAAATGATTGCAGTGCGGATACAAAAGTCCAATATTTCCCTCATTAACTCCTATTTTTTCCTCACTTACAGTGCTCTGGTCACATGTACACCCAACAGTAGCAGAGTCTTCCATCAGAGCACTTTAAGGTGCACATGTGACCATAGATAATGAGATATATAAGTATAATGAGGTATATATTGGACTTTTGGACCTGCATTTGGCAACAAAATATTTGGATTATGCTGTACAAGCTGTTTCTAGAAATCTGATGGACATTTTATGCTTTTTTGAAGCTGCTAAAAGAAGGTCCTGTTGACTTTGGTAGTTTGGAAGAGTTCAGAGATGGAACTCCAGCCAACTGTAATGGAGACTGAATTTCATTTTGGGGTGAACAATTCCCTTAAACGAAATGGCTGCAAGGTAGACAAAATGGTTTGTAAAAGGTGCTGAACCTGGCTGCTTTGAGTGCAGTGCTTTCTTGTGATTACTGAGTAATCACAGGAAAGAAGAGGTAGAGCTTCACCATCATTGGGTAGGCGACTATTAAGCAGTGGTTGTACAGTTGGTAGCAATTTTTAGTCTGTGATGTGCTAGGTTCGAAAGTCTAAGTATTGTTCACTGATAGTAGCAGTCATTTTCTGTGGAAACAGTTGTGCAACTGTCTTTCTTAAGTAGCAGAAACTGCAACAGAAGCTGCACTTTTTCCACAAAGTGGAATAGTGTTATCACACCCATATTATCTATTTTCTCCCCATGCAAAACCTCCCCCTCCTCTCATGACCCTTGCTTCTTAACTCTCTTTCTCAGCAGGTTCTAAAACTAGACTTGACTTTAAATCATCCTCAGCTGGAGGGTCCCTAAGGTGGGTCCTCTTTCTGTCTCTCTGAGTCTGTCTCTCTCTCTCCCTGTAAGGCCCTTGGTGGCCCATATCAGGGTTATGGAGGTGATTACATCATGTAGGTCATAGTGACAGCCGCCCACAGCGGTGAGAGAGAGGACAGAGAGAGGCTGCTACCTCCATGATTAAGTTGTCAGCCCTCTCTCCCTCTCACTCATCCACTATCCACCGATTTACTATTAATATTTAAGGCATCGAGGTGAGAGGGCCTGAGGGAAGGTGTGAAGATCTGCCAAGGTAAAATTGTCTAAATCCCCTTCGCTACCTGGGAGCATGCAAGAGGAAGTCAATCCCCACCGTATTAGACACAGCCTGGTATCAGGCCGATACAGCAGCGCAACATGCAGCTGCCTATCAGAGCCAGACACTGGGCAGTTTGGTTCTGGTTATGGATGTGAACAGCTGTCAGTCAGCCTTGTCCGCGGCACATCTCGCTACATATTTCATATGCAGTAACTGTTCCAACATGATTACCTGATGATGAGTTTCCACATATATAGCTGGTCATATCATGTGACATTGAAGGTGAAGTGGAAATTGTGTGCATTTATGGAGGGGGGTTTTATCGAAAGCCAGTAAATAACTCTTGTAAGAAGAGGGAGGTGGGCTATCTTGTAAAAGAGGTGGGTTAACACACACTGATGGTCTGCAACATTTTCCACCATTTTCCGCCAGGTCATTATGGAATTCTGAATTCTGCACAATCCCCACAACAGCCATTCATTCTGTGAGCCAAGTGCTCTTGAGCAAGACGCTGAAGCTCCACAGTACCTGCTCACTCACTGTAAATCATTCTGGACAGGAGCATCAGCTAAATAACTAGAATGCAAAATGGAATGTGCACAGAATGGAGTCTTCAATGCCAATATCACGAGAATATGAATCCGTCTCCGTTTTCATAAGCTGGTGTTCTCCACACCCCAAAAAAGCCCCCTGAATCCAATTTTAGTTTTAGTTCCATGAAATGTCCAACCCAGATTCTGGTGAATACTGAAAAATATATGAACTGTAGCAGTAGTTCCAAGCAGTGAGATTATGCTTTTGGGGTTGTAAACCACCATAGCTTAGTATCTAGCACTGTGTAATATTATTTAGGGGAAAAAAAAAAAAAAAGTTTGCAATGCTCTGGGCCTCCTTGTAGCCTTGGATACTGTCCATTTGAGCAAGTCTGCCCTTTCGAGGAACACATAGACCGAAGGCACTGCTCATTTTCGCTTCTGTTAGTATTGCTGCCTTCATCCATGCATTTAGGGCACACTTCTATAGAGATACAACGTATAAATTAGATTTAGACATCAGTTTGGTGGGCACAAGCGATCATTAGCATCCAATATGTGTGTATAAGTATGCATAGCCCAGCGAGAATGAGGCTGGAGAAAAAGTTGTTTCTTCCTTGCCGTGGGCATTTGGTGTGATTATCACAGTTACCTGGGAATAGGTTTAATTAAAGTGAAAATTAGGGGGAAAGCTCAGACTGAGACTATCAGTTAAGTAATTCAGCTTGGGTTCTCCCATCACTACAATCTACTTCCTCAGTGAAGGTCCACATACAAGGCATATATTTACATATTGTAAACAAGAGCAAACACAGATACTGCCGTCCTCATGCCTGACCCTCAACAACAGCGTGAGGGCCCCTTTGATTATTTGATACCTGTTCTGCTTGGAAAGTAAATAGACCTGTTTGAATTGAGCCGCAAGGAGAAACCGTGCAAGGAGGACTGCTGTTATGTTTGCTAATGACTTGACTGAATCTGGGACTATGCTCTGAATTAGAAAATACACTCACCCTTTTGCTTATGAGGTTTGCACATATTGAATAGCTATTGATCTGTGCCATGTCTTTCAGGGACTTTGACACTGCAAACTTTTTCTCCGGCAGAAAATAATAATTCTGTCTGTGCGAATGGCTTGCCAGGCAGGTGATTATACCGCTGCCGACGGCGCGTTGACGCTTCAGTGGCAAAGTTGTTGGAGAGGTTGTTTTCGCGAGGCAAAGCTGTGTCTCCACACTCTCTGTCTGACTCCACATGTTCTGAAATGCTGTATAGTGATGAAGAACAGGGGCAGGGAGGGAGGGAGAGAATGAGACAGAGAGAAAGCAAGAGAGGGAGACGGGAGAGGGAAAAGAAGGTTGATTTGGCGTCTGCAT
>OMKZ01050599.1:0-12500 GCA_900302535.1 Neoniphon sammara | reverse complement strand
AATAGAAAACTTATTGTATAGGGGATTATGAAAGTTCAAATAGCATTACTTCAATGCAGTATGTTGCCTTATATTGTCCAACAGCTTAATTAATAAAGAAAGCATCAAGTTTGAAATGTAAAATATGAACTGATAGAGATGGCTGTGATGTTAAAATAAAATGCAGAGAACTGTGGATATTTCCAAAATTATAAGTCAGTTTCTGGGATTTCTGCGAAGCTAGGGAGACGTAGCTGTTCTGAATGTGACAAAAATTATTGATCCCTTAGGTAATAATCAGCATCACCAAGCCTGCACCAGTAATAAAAAAGAAATTGCCATCCAGATAGGAATAGCTCGTGCATGCGTGCGTGCGTATATGTGTGTGTGTGTACTCGTGTGTATATGAACCAGGTGTGTCTGTAACTAATCCCAGTGATCAGGTGGGGGGATGAGAGACGCTCTGATTGGTTCACTGCTTCTGCCACAGGTGTATGTGGAGAGGCAGACAGCAGCCATTTTATGAAGACAAATGAAAGAGACACATGGCGGCCATTTTATCAAGACAGATGAAGTCAAATGATCCATCTGGACGGCTTGGCACAAAACTTCCAAAACACAAATAGTTGTTTACCATGTGAAAACATGACACTGATAATAAAGTACACATTTAACCCCTTCAACTCCAATTGTCCTTTAAATTTCACCCTTTAAATTTCACCTTTAAATAGTTGTAAACAAAAAAAAAATCCATATATTACAACAATGTCCCCTAGATATTCTGTACCTGCTGGTTACAACGCTTCATTGAAGCTACATCGCACTTATACTGAGTGAAATATTCAATCCCAAGATTCCATTGTTTTATGGCTGCACCATCACATCAAATAGAAAATATCTAGATGCCTTGTGCACCATTTTATACACATCTCCCTGTAATTCACCAGGACATATTTGGTATCTTCGGAAACTTGGGATCCCCACTAGAATTTTAAAGTAAAGTTCTGTGAGTTCGAACAAAGCTCGGATGCACGGCATGCATTTCTAATGATGAACCCACTGATGGGACCGGCAGGGTTGACAAGGTTCAAGCATTAATTATTGGAGAGAAGTGATAAGTAATTATGAGCTGTGTTGACTAAAAATGAATGCTAATTTGGTAGATCTTGGGCTGGGATACATCCGCGTATGTGAGCTCTTTTGTGCATGGGCAAACACGCGTGTACCTGTGGGTAGGTGTATGTGATACTTGTGCATTCCTCCAGTGGCACACTATCTAACAAATACCGGGCTCTGTGAGTGGAAGCATTCAGAGCTGTAATGAGTCAGATCAATCACCCCACACCATCTACAGGCTGGGGCTCAGCTGAAATTAGCCGGGCCATAAGGCTCACAGGGAAGGGAATCCAAGCAGAAGCCATGGAAACACAGGAGTTAATCCACCAACCACTACACAGACACTGACACACTTAGCCGAAGCGGGAGCTTGACATTATGTTGCTTCCTCTGAGCATTCTTCTTTCTGCCCGGCCTCGACGCTCCATGCTCGCTCTCTCCATCTCTCTCTTCATTTCCTCCTCTACTCTCGACCGCCTTCCCTTTCCCTTTTTCCTCCTTTTTCATGATGTATTTTTCTCCTGTTGCTGAGTTATGTCTGCTCGGATCGTGACCTTTTGTGTTTCGCCAGAGTCCTCCAACAATAGCATGACAAATAGCTGATAGAAAAGCCGATATTCTCTCGCTCAGAGGTTTGGACCTGGTTGAAATTACTTTCATGTGAAATTACCTTTCCCATCTATCCAAATTCCTCCTCTGCAAGTACAAATAGGCCAGTATATATGCTGGCAGCGTATTCACAACGCCCCATTAGGTTACGCAATAAAGAAGAGGGGAGGGAAGGGGACAGAATGGAAATGTGAATGTGAGTGAGTATGTGTGTGTGTGTGTGTGTGTGTGTCACAGTGGATTTGTGCATGTCAGTTTGTCTCTGTGTGCGCATGCGTGCAAACAAGAATAATGTTCTGTCTATGTTTTCACCTGTGTGTCACCAGTGTGTACTGTGTATCTAGAGTTTCTTTTCTTAATCTGAATCCAATATTTGGAGGGAAAAGAAAACTTATAGATTTATATTTGATATCACATGAAAACAATTTGGAGCTGTTAAAAAGGTGTAGGACTTAGGTCTGGCTGACAAAATAATAACACAAATTCGATCCTCTTGATAATCACAATTAAATTAAATAGGACTTATTTAATTATGAAGTCCAAAAAAATATATATATTTTTTTGTATGTGTGTATTTTTATTTTTTTTTTATAAAAATCCTATCATTTCTACAAAATGTGTCTTTAGGACCAGTAGGCATGAACACAAATTCCAATGAGCAAAAACAAAATTTCAAATAATCGCACCCCTCTCAAATTAAACATCCTAAAATTTGTTGGCCTGTTGCCCATTTGCTAAAGCAGGCTAAAACAAGCTTAATTCAGTCAGTGTGACTTGCCCAGAACTCTAGTGGGATTCATATTAGCCTCCTCTTCCAAACTGATCTCCCATTGGTTTACACATTTGAAAGATGCTTCTTGGTGTTAAGCCCCGCCCCCAACATCCTGTTTCATCAGGAAATGTGTCAAATGAAGGAAATAAGAGGCTCTCAAAATGCTGTTTCATTGTGCCTTTATTTGTTACCTGTACATATAAATGTAAGACCTATACATTTGAATGACATGACACATACTTGCAGTGGTGATACAGATCTATATAAATAATGCATGCTGTATGTAGTAGAGGTTATTTACAGGTATTTACAGTGATGATTTACCACCCTGGTTGGGCTATCTCTACAGGCAGTAACAAGAAGAGATTAGATCAGCTCCTGATGGAGGTGTAGAAGGAAAGCTTTCCTTTACCCGCCAACTCTCCATCTCTTATCAGATGGGTAGGAGAAGAGGCCTTGACATTATCAGGTAAAAAGGCCTGGCCAGGAGCGATATTACCTGGATGAGACAGGAGATAGGGGAGGCCAGGACATCAGGGGAGAAGGATCAGATAGACAGTGGGAAAAAACAGGCACTGAAGACTCACTTGATCTATCTATACCTTCGTATAATATCAGTAAACGCAGCATCGCTGGAAGGATTCTTGACCGGGCCCACATACAGTATTTGGCTGCGGGGCATGTGCGTTGGTGTAAAGCCTACTATGAGTAATTTTGACCAAAAAGTGGATGAGTCATGGATACATGCGGCTTACTGTTTGAGTTACATTTTAAACACGGCCAACTTTCTTCATAAGCTTCTTCTTTCTTGTTTCATATGATTTGCACAGCACTTGACAGTGATTATTCATGTGAATTATGCTAGTTTGCAGATTGAGTCCGTAAACCGTTGAGGTAAACAGTCAGGCATTAGCAATTCCAGAAGCTGTTTACATGGAAGAGCACAGTGATGCGTGTTGAGCTCATGCATACTGCTGAATAAATTCAAAGATTATGTTGACAAGTGTTTGGCAATGATAGACATGAATTGTACGCGAGGGGAGAGAGAGCTACGAGTGCGAGTGCGTGCGTGTGTATGTATGTATGTACACAGGCGCGCGTCTCAGATACTAATGAGCATATTCAAAAGATGGATTTAAATTGCTGGGGCAGGCAGACAGAGGAACTCGTCAGCTTGTCAAAAGCGTACACAGGCAGCGGAGAGAAACAGCGTCACTCAAACCCCCCAATAACAACAATTAAGTGGTTGAGCCGGCGGTGGTAATGCTGTCAGTTAGTGAGGGTTTCTGTAATGCTACTTAATTAATCTCGGCAAATCAAATCGATGGTAATTTCGCCGGCAAAGCAATCGGATTTGGGGCTTCATACTGTGACACGATATCCCGCTCGCGAGGCTGAAAGGCCTCGTTTTTCACAGCAATCAAACAGGCTGGTCCATATGCTCGCAGTGTGTCTGAAAAGAGAGAGAGGCAGGACAGAGGGGGGGGAGGGGGAGGAGTGTGAGGCATCAAAAGCGAGTGGACAAAATGAAAGACGGATAAAATTAAAGTTGGTCGAAATTTACAACCGTTCACTTATTAGCAAAGTGGAAAAAAAAAGCACAGCGCCGTTGTGTGTTTTCATTATTCTTGAGCCTGCCACAGAGCCCTGGGCAACTATTAACACTTTAAAAAAAACATCAAATAAATTCAGTTTGCTCTGCTCTTGATGAGGACTGAATATCACTGACAGAACAAGATCAGAAGAGGCTTTTACACACTCATAAATAGAGGCTGGCCCTCCGGACTAATACATGCTGCTACCCACATACAGCGCAGCCCGCATCACAGACATCACAGGCATCGCTGCTGTTTTTGCCGAGCCCTGCGCTGATTTACCGCTCCCTTTTTGAGTTTCATTTTGCAAAGAGAGCAGATATGGAACAGATGTCATGTTTCTGTTTCTTTTTTTGGGTGGGTTTCATTTGTTTTTTTCCTCACAGAGAATAATATAAAAAGTCACAAAGTAATCAGTGAATGAAAGGCCTAGAATAGAAGCTTTTCAAAGTCTATGCATAGATGCCACAATCCCAGGAAATTTGAAATGAAGAAAAAAAAAAACAGGCAGCACTTTCATTGTCTTCAAAATTATAGCTCTGTGACTCTTGGAAATATCCATCAGCCCACGGGTCAGAGATGAATTTCACTTGCGTTAGCTTGCAGCGTGTGAGTTGTTTTCTGGAGGGCCATTTTCAAATTGCGGGGAAATGGTGCGCAGGGAGGTCAATCCGAAATGAATTACACTACACTACACTACACTTATTGAAGGGAACCAAGATACAGCAGTGATTTGATGAGGAGAGAACACCCATGATGCACTCCTGCAAACTAATCACTGATGACATCACCTTCATCATCTTGACTGCGCTGAGATCTGAAATCTGTATTTGAAATTGCACAAAGATAAAGAATGAGTCTTCTATTCCTCTCTCTCTCTCTCTCTCTCTCTCTCTCTTTCTCACACACACACACACATACCATGTGACTGCCAGTGCCACAGAAGTGACAATTTGTCTCCTCTCGATTTTTGAGCTATCCATGACACCCTCCGATTCATCTATATCACAGTGACGCTGGCAGGCGACCATGAGGAGGAGTATTATTTGTGATGGACAGAATCAATGAAATATGCAGCGCAAAATCCTCGATGTGAAATAATATGTTTGTTATTTACAAATATGAGCCTGCCAAATGTAAACAAGGATGTGATGTGCGAATCGAATGAAAAATACAATAAAAAGGAAGCCCAGAGTAGAGATGCCAGCTTGGACATATCGCAACATTCAGCTTTTTCTGTCTTTTATGTCTCTAAGACAGAAGGCTCAAAGGTGATGAGAGGCCGAGGCAGAAGAGCGTGCTGGAATAATCTTAGCAGCTCCACTCTGACAAATACCAGAGCCTACAAGGCTGGAAAACTTCACAAATGCCTCTGAATTTAGGATTTCAGGGTTTGTCTTCTGTTTTTAGCGGCCTCTAAAAAAACAGTCATTCTTGAAAGAGCACAAATGAGGTTCAGATGAAAGAGGGGTGCTCAGTGAGAAGAAAGGAAAAAAAAAACATACTGTGAGGGCACAACCATTCAAACAGACACAGACCTTGTCCAGATGATGGTTAAATTTTACAGGTTGATTCTCTTGGTGCACTCTGAAGTCAGAGAGGAACAAGCTGCATGATGGAAAGCACTAAAATGTGAAATAACGACAGTCCCCTGACAAGAAAAGCTTTTATCAGACATTTGTGCCAGGGACTCTTTTTGCTGACGTGGAAGTGCAAACACACACACACACACACACACACACGCACGCATGCACACATGCACACACATCACGCAGCAGATATGCCTCTCTTCAGCGTCAGTGAGAGAGTGTAGTGGATGGAGGAAGCGGAGGCTACACAAGACAATGCATGGACAATGAACAGTAATTCACTGCAGTGCTTCAGGCTCAGTCCCTCGCAGTGCTTGTGTATGTATACATGTGTGTGTGTGTGTGTGTGTGTGTGTGTGTGTGTGTGTGTGTGTGTGTGGGAGGGGGTGTACTAATCAAGGGCCAGTGAACCGCTCAAAACTGTCAGTGAAACAGCAAGACTGTTTCTATCTTCTATACTGAGCCTCTCCCGAGCAAACTTGGGGGCAATCATCACATCAAATCCAAAGATTCAAAATCAATACTTGTGTCCTTGTGGAGATTGTTCTGTTGTTTTAGAGAAAACAAATGTGTCAAAGATGTAAGAGCAGTGCACATCTTCACAATTTGAGATGGTCTGTGTGCTTTACCATCAGAGGTCTGGCTTAAAAAACTGTAGGAAAAATTACATTCTCAAAAATAGTTCTTATATGCTTTCCTACCTTTCTTCTTATGTTTCTGTGATATCTTCCTTAAGTTTACGTCAACCCTTCACCTGTCTAAAACCTCCTGCAGTGAAAAGATAAGCCTCTAATTTCATACATTAAAACTAATTTTAGACAATTAAGTTATAGCTCCAAGTCTTCATGGGCTTCCTCACACCTAACTTTTACTGTAAAAACTTGATTTGGCATAGCCCCATGTAGGGTGATGTCTGATGTCCATTGGAAATAAGCTAGCAAATTTTACAGTTACACTCTTTAGCCAAATAGCAGCAACCAATGTGTTTCTTTTAGTATACCGAACATGCTTACTTTAATAAATGAAAATTTAAATTTGGTCCTATTAGCCTCAATGATATTAAGTAAATTCAGGTTCTATTTTGAGAAGTTAATATGAAGGAAAATTAAACAAATGTGTTAAGAAATGAGACTGTTACTAAGGAAATATAGAGAATTGCAATAGCCTTCTGAAGAGCTTCCTAAAATTTCTTATTAGGTCACAAGATTTATTTTAAGAAAACATTTGTGAATCCAGGCCCCGGGTTTGCTTCTGTGGATCTCCAGTTGTCACAGCTGGTAAATACTTCTATAAAGCTCTCGCTTCGTCATGGTAATTCCTCAATTAAGCTTGTCCAGTTGTTGAAGAACATGCCAAGCAGCAGCATAGTGGTGAATTAACCAACTGAACCACCATTAATTACTCATGACAGACGCCTGAGTTTCTCTTGCAAGGGCTTCTGCGCGCTAATCATGTTACGCTGTTTGAGTTAAATATCATATAATATTCAGCTGGTGACATTCAGGGATACCCACCCACGCAAACATATACGTGCACACACACAAATGCCATGACACCTTGGAATCAATAGCATTTCCCTCTATTAGCTGCTTAATTAAGCTTCTGACTAATGGCATTTCAGATCAATAGAGGAATTGGTTGAAAAAAAAAGGCCCCTTACCTCAATTAACATGAGAACGATCAATGGCAGTGAGCTGGTCTTTGAATGATAAATAAAAGGGGCTGGGATATGTGCTGCAGTGTAGACACTAGGTAATTTAGCCAGGATATTTTAGTCAAGGGAGGCGGCTGGGGGAGCAGGGGGAGGGCAAGAATGACAGGATTGGAGGATAATTGTGGTGACGGGTCTCAACAACGGCGTTAACCTCAGAGAGAGTAAGGGCCTAGCTTGGAAGTGGCTAAGAGGCTTACCAACTAATGCTGCATTAGGCTCACGCACGAAACAAGGATCTCTGCCTTCAAATATACACACATGTGCAGACGACATAGGCGCATGCACACACCCACAAACATAGACGCGTGCGCAGCATAACGCGCACCCACATATTATGCAGTAGCTTGGCATTTTCTCA
Organism: Neoniphon sammara; assembly: GCA_900302535.1. Taxonomy (NCBI): domain Eukaryota; kingdom Metazoa; phylum Chordata; class Actinopteri; order Holocentriformes; family Holocentridae; genus Neoniphon; species Neoniphon sammara. The sequence goes on along the minus strand of OMKZ01050599.1, from coordinate 4,768 downwards.
TTAAGACATATGAAAGGCTTCTAAAGACCCATGGGAGAATTCCATTAGTGCTCTGTCAAGCCCAGCTCTTTACTCATGCTCACACCGGGCACTAAGTGTGTTTGCAATGGCTGTCACAGGACTAAAACACATATTAAACCCCACAGGGATAAAGCCAGATGGACAATATAGGACAGGGCGCTAGGGGACTGCATATGTCTGCGGATCAATACTATTATCTAACTGAGGAGCATGAGTAAAGAGTGTTTAGTCACCCATATCACCAATGGGAGTTTTATCCCTGAACTCATTTGGCAGTAGGGTGTGACACAATGTGTTTTCGTAAGAATAAGGCAAGGTGAAGCAAAGGTAAGTCATTCAGTGAGTTCTCAAAGAGCAGACTTGTGGCTTGCCAACTGCAAGGGCATATCAGGACAAGAGCCTTTTTGACAAAACCTTTCAGTGGTATGAGTCCGCCATGCCAGCGCAGGTCCAAGACAATTCCACTTCAATGACAATGCCAATGCCAGAAGAAATAAGGAGAATGGGCATTACACATTACAGTCAGAAGTCACTTTTGCTTTGAAGGAGTCATTGCTTCAGTGGAGGAAATAATCTCAGAAAAGGGTCAGCGCCACCTCACGGACGCCTATTCAGGCCATCGTAAAAGGTTTGCTTAACCTTTTGAGGTTTGTGTATCCGTGATCCTCAGAGTAGCCCTATTGTATAAGCCTGCTGCCCTTTCCTTAGGCGGAGCAGCCAGAGGCCTCATTACAACACAAAGCAGTGCTGCCGCGGACAGATTTTATTTCCTATCCGCTGGGTTCCCTGGCCTAAACCGTTCATCTGTCCCTCTTTTTCTACCATCTACGGGGACAGAGCAAAGGACAGAACAAGACAGCGAACGATGGATAGGGAGATGGGGCTTTGATTTCCAATGTGTACAGATGGCAGAACAAAACAGAAGAGCAGGCAGGCAGTGAGGCGCAGCCCGGGAGAGAGGACAAAAGAGTCACTTAATTAATAAGAGACCATAGTCCATCAATGCGAGAAGACAAATGGGCAGGCATTTTTATAAAAATGAAAAACACAATATATTTTATTGAACCGGGTCCCAGATATGACAGTTCAAAGAGCAGCTTTTACCTAAAACACTTGTTTTAATGGCAGTATCATTGAAGGACATTGTCAGTTTGGCGTCGGGGAAAGGTGCTAATGGCTTGCGTTCCACTGAGGCGAGAGACTGGAAAGTGAGGAGATTTTGGCTCTTTCAGCTCTACTGGGAGGAGGGGGGTGGAAATCGAACCAAAATTCATTAAGCAACAAAGGCTTTGAGCTTTTTTCTAATTTAAGTAAGAAATTAATGCAGGCTCAGATGAGCTTTCCATAACCGAAAACCAAAGTGCTCAATAATGAATCTTAAGGATCCCCACTTAGAACTATGTGTCTGCATGGATGCTGTTCAACATCTGTGTTTGTCTGCATGGATCCTGTTCCACATCAGTAAAACTCAGCTTTGCATATCCAATGCTATGTCCGTGTTGGCATCACGGATTTGAAATCTACATATTAATTAGTGTGTGATTAAAGGTTTCCCCTTCATCTTGGGTTCCAGATATTATACAAATGCCTTTCCCCCAATAATAATGAGATTAAACTGGGATATGATAGGGAAGACTTATGGTTTTATGGTTTTACATTAAAAAGGGGAGCATTTCCATCTATACTGTAGCTTTTTGGCTTCAGGGGCTATGATCAAACGTGTAGTACAGAAATTGGCTGCGACGTTACGCTGTGCTTTCAGTGTGACTGTGAATCCATCAACCATAACATATGGAAGAGTTCCTCTTAGATTAACATAAAGCAGCTTTTTTCCTATGTAAGTATTTATTTAAGCCATGGTGAATCTAAGTCTTGTTCTCTCCCTCTGACTTTTTCTCTGTATGGATTTGTTTCCTTCCTGCTCTTGCTCTCTCCTTCTCTCTGAATCTGCTTGCCATGGAAAATGCCTGGCTGAGGTCATAGCATTTTGTAACAGACTAAATTATGCATCAGGAAACCTAAACCTAATTATGAGAATTTTAATTATTCTGGGCTCTGTTTATTCGTGCGTGCGTTCCTCTGTATGTGCTTTGCACTATGTCCTCTCTCTCTCTCTCTCTCTCTCCTCTCTCTCTCTCCTTCTCTCGATCACCCTCTCCCTCCCACGTGTTGCCAGTGGGTTAGGGTGCAGCTAATGTAAAGACTTTTTTTTTTTTTTTTGACACCAGGGTAAACACGAGGCTCATAGAAACTCCCCATCTACAGCGCTGACCCCTGTGTGAACTCTACGGGATGCAAACTCATAAATACACAGCTTACAGCCACAGAGCAGAATGCCCTGAGCAAAAGAATATTCTCTTCCGCATCCACTTCGCCAGTTTGCACACCACAATATTGAGCCTTGCAGTCAGTCCATTACATTACTGTGGGTGCAGCAGCGCCTCATAACTCACACTGTCTGTGACGTCTTTTAAGGACAACTAGTCAGAAGTTATGGAGCATTTAGCATAAAATTGTGGCTTGTAATGCTAAGAGAAAAATGGGCTAAAATCAATCAAACTTTTTTTGTTGTTGTTGTTGTTGGTGTTTGATTATTTTTCTTCTTCTTGCAGTAAAAACTCACTAAAGAACAGCTGAATCGGGACATGAAAGGGGTGATTGAGCGGTGCACAGTCCAATTGGTCGCCTTGTGTACAGTCAGAAAACATGAAGTTTTTTACAGCTGTGGCAGAAAGCAGTGTGTTCTCACCACGCCTGTCTGCTTAGGAAAACAGCCCGCTATTCTCTGTCTGACTTTTCATAAGGAACTGAAATTCCTTTTAGGCCTCAACTTGGAGTGAATGGCTTTTACGGCCGCCCAGTTGCTAGTTTCAAACAGTTTGCTGTTCTCGTTACATCAGGCGCGTATTATTCACTGTATTTCATAAGGGCTTTTCATTGCTGTTTGCATTATTACCTATGAGGGTCATTACCCCGGCTGGGGCTGTGGTAACTTCAGAGCAGTGGAAACACAAACAAGTATAAAGCTTTTTCTGTGGTTCACCGAGTGGAGCCTGGCACTGTGCAATCAATCCTTGGAAAAGGTTTTGTTTTGGTTAATAACGCTTTTCTTCTTGCCTTTCTTGGGCTAAATGTATATATAGCAAATATAACAGTTTCAATGCACAATTTGAGACTTGTTTAGGTAATAATAATAATAATGATAATAATAATGATAACAATAACAATAATAATAATAATAATGTGAGCATGTGCTGATATCACAGAAATCAACTGTCATAATCACATTCTTTTGAATAAATGTCATGATGAATATGAAGATATGGCATTATAACATTAATAAACAGTAATAAAATTGTTGACATACAAGGCTTATCTAGACAGCTTTCACTTTGGGCTTGCTTATAGAATGCATTGCATCACTTTGTGAATTCAAAATAATTTTTTACCTTTTGTATTCATCAGATGCTTCAGACAACCACTGCCTGTGAATATATATGTTATTGTGGAAAATTATGTCATATCTCTGCATCACCCATATATAAGGGTGGCCTGCATCTTATATGCCAATGAGTAATAAAAAACAGGAATATGAGAATGAAGTATCATGGTAGGCCCAATGCCTTTTTACAGCAGAGGCCCAGAGTAAGTTTGAGAAATAGAGTTGTTTTTCTTACCTATTTATGTGTCTGCCAAATTCCTCGAACTATCAAAGAACGGAAAATGTAGCAGTTCTGACCATGCTACTTTCCTGCAGTGATTTAAGCCCTAATTTTACAGGCAGTTCTAAAATTGCTGCCACTGTGGTGTATTATTTCATGCGGAATGATGAGCAAAGATTGCTTTGGCACAGTTGATGGGAAGTAATGACAGACTTTGGTAAGAAACTGTACCAAAGATTTCTGTCTGACAGTTTTCTGGCTTCTTGCATTTATGACTGCTGCTGTCATTGCAGGGTTTTTTTTTACTTTTTTTTTTTAATACGAATCTGCAACTTTTTTTTAAAATTTACACCATAAATGATGATCAAACTTCTGCATTCATATGCCTATACCATCACTGTTTGCAAATTCATGGACAAGAAGTGACATCACTACCTTGTAGCTCCGCCTTAAAAGCAACCACAGGGAGTTGAACTCACACAGTAAACAAAAGTCTAATGCCTCTCACACCATTCTTCGATGTGCATGAATTGTCAGCACAGTATTGCCCTCCAAAGGATCGGACTACGCACTGTATGTATAATGCCACTAGTCTTGTCAATGGAACAGATGTCTTTGCTGTCTTGTGACAGCTACAGAAATATTGGTTTGCGTGATTCAGCATGGCAACGAATAGCCACCGAGGTCAAAATACCAAGTTTATGATCAGGCAGCATAGCTGCCAAGCTATCAATAGCACTTTCCCTGAAAGCTATTGTAACTGCAGGCTGTGTTGATCTAGGCAACACAATATCTAAAAAAAACTACTTACTAAACTACTTACTATGCTATTTTACTTATTATTTGAAACATTTTTTGATCATAATACATACTTGGGGTGTTTCCTCAAACACCGGCTACATCGTCGGAATCAGATCCATATCCAGAAGCCAAGCCGCAATGTTCGAAGAATAAGAATAAAATGTAGTTAATAAGATAAGGCTAAAAATAACACACACAGGCACACACACACACGCACACACACACACACACACACACACGCACACACACACACATCTACATCCTGACCAGTTATGTAATATTTC
>OMKZ01050594.1:0-14357 GCA_900302535.1 Neoniphon sammara | reverse complement strand
AGAAAAAAGGAGAAGCCTCTTGCCTCTTGTAATTTGTAAATCAAAATGTGGTTGCATTGTTTTTACTTCCCAGCTGCAAATGTAATGCAATATACACAGTCTCACACATATACACACACACACACACACACACACACACACACACACACACACACACACTCAAACACTCACACATCATGGAGCCCTATGGTCCATAATTATGCCTGAATACACAGCAAACCACTGTTCCCAGTAGCAGTCATCACCTACTGACAGCACTCAGGTAGACTTTAATTACACAGCCTCGCATTTAGACAGTTTCATACTCATCATCCCACACAGATACACACACACACAGACACACACACACACACACAGACACACACAATATACATATACGTGAATGTGCAGACGTGTATGCACAAACACATTTACCTAACAATTTCATCTCACTGTCCTTGACTGTCTGGAAAATGTCTCACAGTGCTTAACATCTACACATACACACACACACACACACACACACACACATTGTAGATGCCTCCACACGCAGGTGTGGGCAGGCAGGCAGTGACACAAAATAAGTGAAATTGAATATTGATGTGGCGAGGCATGGCATACCACTGAGACAGATTGTCAGACCTGACAGTTTTATTTTTAATGAAAGAGGAGCAGGGAGAGTTTGAAAAAATGAGCACTTCATTAATGTGATGTATGCAAATATGTTAGATGTGAACATGAACTTCTAGTTAAGATGTGATTCAAAGCCCTTCATTTTTTTAATACAAGCGCAAAGCTATGAATCACACGTACTGTCATATTCTGAGAGTATCATTAAAACATGAAGTCACAGTAAATACTAAATAAAGGAACAGGTAAATACTAAATTAAATAAAAGGCACACAGTATATGGTGAGAGACTATGCAGCAATTTCACCTCCGGTCTCTTTCCTATGTCCATATGGTATGTCCTGAATTTGGTTTGCAGTGGATGCTGCTGTAGGCTCAGCCTCAGTGAAGATACTGTTCTAAGGGAAACCGTACATGAACAAGTCACATCCTAAGTCCGAGGGTTTCAAAGTGGGGTCCAGGCACTCCCAGCAGTCCCTGAGGGGCTCCCAGGGGGTCCTCAGCAAAATGAGCTATTAGTTTAATTTCACTATAATTTAATTAAATAGAATTATTACAACACTCAAATGTAAGAGTTATTATTTTAACACCACTTTGAATCTATTTGTCAGTGTTCAAGCATGAAATATAAACAACTTAATAGGCTACTGAACACAAACCAAAAGATCTTTCCATGTCAGGGTCTCTATAGGTCAAAATTCTTCAAATGGCGGTCAAGGGCTTAATGATAGTAGAGCTGGGGGTTCAGAAACATGAGAAAGTTTGAAAACCCCAGACCTAAGTCATACCCTCTCTCTCTGCAGCCTTCGCTCTCCACTGTCCAGTCAAACAGAAATAAAAAATCCTTATATATGCCAGAAATGACTGTACATGAGACAGAGGGCTGTTTTCATGAATCATGAATCAGTGGCACATGCTGCACAGCACAGTCAATGATGGATGGCATGGGCACACACAGCATGGAGACTGAAGTTTGGTATTTTTCTGCATGCAGCATAACTGTGGAATTAGAATGAATACATTATCAGTAGGTGTGGCTGGCATCATGACCAATCAAATCACTTCTTTGATCTCATTTGAATACAGTGCACTCTGACAATCTTATGTCAGAAAGAACAGTCCAGGGCAGATTTGTCTCAGAAGCATTTCCTGAAGGAAACTGATGTCCTTCAGCAGTAGGCACAAAATCATCATGGGTGAATATACAGTACCTCAGCTTACAACAGATTGGGAAGAGACAACCCATTTGGTTACTGTGCTACTCTGGTCCTAGGGGGACAATTGCCCAAAGGTGAAGAGCCAAACAGAAATTGGCAGTGATCTGCAGGGACAGTTTGTCTATGGAGAGGGCCTTCCACCAACCAGTCCCTAACATCTATAGAGGATGCAGTCGCCTCCACAATCTCCTCTCTGTGTCATGGCACAAACACAGAGTTCTATATTGGTATGCTATTACAATGAGTGAAAAATGTATCTGTTACTGTAAAAAGATTTACATCAAAGTCAAACTGGCTGGCAGATCATCCACAAAAAGGGTGGCAAAGGTTTTGAATAGGATCTGTTCATGCATACATTGCTTAGTAAAGCCATACAGACAGAGCACAGCTGCACCTTGCACCTTGAATTTTCTTACCAACAGGTTAACAAGTTAACCCAACAGGTCACGACAACCTTTAAGAGAAAAATAAGGCTATAGAAAAGCCCTAGTACAGGAAGTTATTTAAATCTCTTGGGTGGCCTTGTGGTTTGAGACACTGTCCTCTGACTATAGGACAGGTGAAAGAGAAGTTTAGTATGTAATTTGTCTCTTACTTAGGGGTGATACTTGGCAGGCTCCCACTGCTAGCCCCTTGCTATTGACAAACAGTCCAAACAAGGTTTGTAAAAATTACCCCAAAAAACCCATTTGCACTTTTCCACTCCACTAAAGTGGAGTGGAAAAGTTATACAGTACATAAAATAAAATTAGCTCTGATTTCATGACTCAGTCCTGCCATTGCACACACTTTGACTACACAGGGAATTACAGAACTATTTTCTCTGCTGCAGCACAGACTGCTGTGGGATATAAGTGTGCCACTGTTCGTGTGACCTACAGTTTTGTGGACAGTCAGGTCAGATAAACAATTGCACATGGGGTCAGGGAGAGTTTGGGAAAAGACTATCCTATGAGTAAAAATGGTACAGTGCTGCTGCTGTGAAAATATAGGCACTGGTTGGTCACTGTATTGTTTTCACAGACTTACAACAAATGAGAAGGAGAGACTGGATCTTTTGCCTTGTGGCCCTTCACCTCGATATACAAACTCCACTTGAGAAACTGAAACAGATGGTTGTGTACATTGCACATTTTTATGTGGATGACTATTTGCAACTTTTCAGTTTACTCTCAACACCCCTGTGGAACCTACAAATGGCTTTTTTGGAGGTTTTTTGACTGCCTGTTAGCAGCAGGACACAAACAACAGGAGTTTGCCGTGTCAACCAACAGCCGACTCGGCAGCCAATAATCTCTGCATCTCCAAGTTGCACAGGTATGCAAGGAACAAATGATTAAATCGGGGAACTTTTCCTTTAAGCAACACACTGAATCCCCACCGACTCCAGGGTTGCTGTTCAATCGCTAACCCTCTGTTCTGACCTCCATGTAAAAAGAGAATTTCTCTACAGGGATACATAATGTATTGGATCCATTTGTTACTGCAAGTATAAGATGCAAAACATGAAGCACATGTTCAATAAGGTGGCCAGCTTCCTCAGACTTTAAATGAAGCCGAATGAAAACTAAAATGTTGCTTCTTATCTTCTTATAGCTGCTTCTTCCACACCATGTTCTCACACTAATGACTGGTTAAGTATATGTGACAGTGGCCACAGTAACGACTATGCTTAGCATGTATAGTGACAGGTTTGACTAATGGCCATGCATAACATATGAGACTTATGTGTGTGTGTGTGTGTGTGTGTGTGAGACGTGTTACCACTGCATCTCTTTCCTCCTCCTCTCATTACTCTTAAAACCTTTCATTTCTCCCAGCAGAGCAGAATGCTATTTTCAGACTGAGTCTATATCTCCACATTTCAGATCTCTGAACCAGAAATAATATATAAGCTGGGTGTGTGTATCTGTGTTCATGTGTGTATGTGTGCACAGACGCACGCACACATACACACAAACACACACACCCATGACTCAATATCCCCAAATCCATCCAAAAACTCACTATTTCACTCTGCTGGTTGTGTCTGACTCATTTTGTTACTTTTTCAGTTCAGGTTAAAAATAAATTTCAATGCAACAGTTAGGATTCAGGTTGTATGTTAGCCTATTTGGCACCATGCTATGGTGCAATCAAACCAACCACCCAGCTCTATTATTTCAATTTATTCTATCATGTTTATCCTGTTATTCTAATGGGTAATGGCAGTCAAATTTGTGAAAATGAGCATCTGCTTGCCAAACACAGAACCAAGACTCCAATCTCTGATATCACACTGACTGCATTTGCATCTTAGATACAAATGCATTTTCCATTTAAGGTGTTATTCAAGATACATTGTGCACATGCACATTTAGTATCCTGTTTTCTGATTTCCCTGTATCTGCATACAATCAGATTTTTCCCAGGTGTTATCTCTTGCAGCATCTCCTGCAGAGACGCTGGCTCCAAGTGGAACATTAGTTATTTCCTTAACATTTTGGTAAAATAACTTAATTTTACAATGTGTAAAACTATTAACAATTACACATACCATACGTCAGAAATGGTAGGCCATACTAGGTGCAAATGCCCTCAGCATTTCAAGAAGTGTGAAGGCTTGCCTTCACCACAATTTCCCACTGAGTCAGTAGCCCAAGTATCCTGACTAATATTGGCATATTCCAATCGCAATCATATTCAGGTTTCTCAGTGTAAGGATTTATCCGGATTTTCGTAAACAGGATATGATGTTTGACTACACCAACACAAAAACAAGACACTCCAATAACCCAAATATTAACAGGATATTGGTGTGTAAGTAAACACTGTCACTGATGTAGACCAGAGCTGCTTCATAGACAATGGACCGCAGGCTGAATATCTGGACTAACAGTTTGTTTCAACTTTTACAGATCAAATTAAAATTGAAATATTCCAAATCAGGAAACATACCCTTACCTCAAGAAATTATCCCAGGCACTGTAACAGTATCAGTTCTCTGTTTCAATTAATGCTCTGTATAACCATGTATGAAGGGACATCACAGATTAGGGGCACCATTAAAAGTGCAATAAGTAAGATTTTTACCATCCCATAGCACAAAATTACCATAATACATCTGTGGGGGTTTGATAAGGCTGGTAATCAGCAACAGTGACTCAATCACTTCAGCAGGTCCTCAGATTTCTGGAAGTCATTTTCCTGCCTGTACATGCTGTTATGGAACAAAAACTCATTATTTCACCACTATTTCCCCGCAATTACAGAATTACACCAGAATCCAGAATCAAGAACGACACTTTCAGGTACTTGCGCATTGGCTTCAACACTCCGCCCTGGTGGTTGCCGCCTGGTACCAAAATAAATGACTAGTTTGGAAATGAAAGTGAACACAGCATTTGTTTGCTTGTTTTTCACTCACTTTTGACTATCGGTAGTTGTTAGTAGTATCACTGGCACAGCTGGTGACTCATCATGGAGCTTGATAACCATCTGTCTGTTTTTAGGAGCCGAGGTATGGCTGGTGTCATCAAGCCTTAATGAGGTTTTAGACAGGTCTTCTATATAGATGAGAAAGATAGAGAGAAACCATATGGGTCTTATTCACTTCCCATTCACACTTTATAGACAGCAGTTAGGCTCACAATTTGCTGACAGGGAAGGTTTGTGTTTTGTGCTCCTGTCTGTCTTTCTCTCTCACTCTCTTTTTATTTTTTCCCTTCGTATCCTAGTCTTCCTTGATCATTATTGTCTCTCTCTTTTTTCCTTTCTTTCTTTCTTTCTTTCTTTCTTTTCTTGTTTAATGATGAACAAAGAATAAACATTGCCTTTTACCTCAGCATTCACCTCTCAGACTACTGCTTGGCTATCTTCTCTTATTCCTTTTTCTCTTCACTCTTGTTCTCAAACATCATCTTTTTTAAATCTATCTGCTCTTTCACAACCCATGGCTTCTTTCCCTCTTCCTCTCCTTTGTATCTCAGTCATATCTGTCTTTTTTTGCTTACTCACTCTCTAAATCGCATGTCCCCCTTTCTTTCTCTCTACCTTCTCTTATCTGTCGTAACTTCTTTGTGTTTTCTTTTTCTCCCTCACCAGTTCACCCGTCTCTCTCTCTCTCTCTGTCATTCATCTCTCATCCGACAGTCTCACTCCCCTCTTTTCTCTACATCTCTTTCTCAGGTGGCATTAAGACGTGCACAGGAGCAGAAAATCTGACTTTCAGCTTTTTTTTTTCTTTTTTTTTGTGGAACGAAAGTGTGAAGGGATGAGATTCCGTGTCATTTTTCCCCATTCAGACGGCGACGAGAAGTTCAGATCTGTATCACAATGACTTTGAACCCAGAGCTTTTCTGCCAGGCTCGGTCTCATCTATCTCGCTGTATCTGATGTATGCAGAGATAAGTGAGCTGTCTGTGGAGTTTGGCGGTGTGAGAGTCCTGTATAAACACTGTCACCCGCAGCTGGGCTTCAAAGCACCGGGCGTCCAGCAGTACAGGTCCAGGAGTACAGAGGGCCTGGCTGAGTAAACGCCCAAGCTCCCTTACATCTTGCTGGGCATGGCTCTCCCTGATCTCCCCTGGCTGCCAGCCTGGGTGGTTGTCTGTCTGGCTTCTAAAATCATCACCTGCTACCAAACAGCTGTCCATGCCCAAACACACCCAACGCACACACACACACATACACACACAGCTGGTGCAATGGGCATGGGCACACATCTGCATGTGCACGTTGACATCCATGCACATGCGTACACACAATCACAAACACACTATACACACAGCTGCTGGCCATAGGTGGCTGCTTTCATACACACAGCTGGTATTCGTACTTGACAGAGAAATGGGCATGTACACATCCACACTTACGGACACAGCTGGCCACCACATGTGACTACTCCGTCCAGATGGTGAGTGAGGCAAAAGTGGAGAGTGAGAGAGAGAAAGAGAGAGAGAGAGAAGGGAGGGAGAGAGAAAGAGAGAGAGAATGACTGACCGACAGAGCAAATAAGACACAAAAGGTGAAAATGACAAGAGGCAGAAAAGGTGAGGATCAAAAAAATAAAGATAAAAAGGAATGAAGGAAATGAAGTTGGGAAAATTGATGAGAAGAGAAACTCAACCTCCATAGAAGACACACGCAATCTCAAATTAAAGGGCCAGGGTTGGTCACATCTCGCTTTCTCTAACCTAATCCAAAACTAGCAAATAACTTCTTAATCTGTTTAAAAACTGATCTCTATTTCAGTCAGTGTCACAGGTTTCACAGCTATCTGCTGACGATTCTGTTTTTCTCAGACAAATACATACAAATGGGATACAGTCCCTCACATGCAACTGAAGGTTTTTAAAAGCAAGTCGATACAAATCGAATTTGACAAATAGGGCACATGGCTGAAGATGCATGAATCTGACACCAGATAGAAAAAATGAAACTGAAAGGCTTCATATATCAAATTATATGTTACAATACTTCATGTACTGTGAAGGCCTATAGCTGACAATATTTCATGAGTTTTTTTCCCCGTACTCTATTTTCTTAATGTGACTCAGAAAGAGAGTGACAGAGACAAAGATAGAGACAGAGACAGTTCTGAGGAGGAATCGGTAAGTAGAGTGGGTGCTTTCATTTTGCCGTAAGAAAAAAAGAAGCAAAAAATTGTCTTGGCTTTTTGAAAGCAACAAATGCAGTGTGACCCAAATGTGGATCTCATCTCTGTAGTTCTTTTATATGACGCATGGACACTTTCCCTCTCTCTCAAAGCAAGATCAAGACCAGAAGTACTTGAATCACACAAGACAATTGTTGTGAAACTCTTCCAATGTTGTGGCTCCACATGGAAGCTGTTTGTAGGTCTGCACTACTGAAAATCATTTCAGCACATCTCTCAGTGTAGGTTGGCACAGCATATATTTTGTGCAATGTGAGATGCGTTATAACCACCATGTTTCCACAATATGTGTTTCCATTAACACACTTTGGGTTAAAACATAGCAGACAATCTGTTGTTCCAGATTGCACTCACAACGTGTTGAACACTATGCAACCTTTTTAACGATAGCAGCGAGCCTAAGAATGGAAGAGAAAAAAAACAGTGAAATCTTTTGCTCTCAACTGTGTTCACAGCTTCCATCTGCTGCCATTTTGTGTTGCTTTTAGTCATTTTTTGATCCAACTGTAATCTTAAAATGGCGAAAACAAAAGTATAGGTACTGTCAGAAGTTCTTTCACAGCCACAATGCTTCCCAAAGTAACTTTTTGGTTTGATTATACTATAGATATAGATACTGTTAGATATTAGTTTATTTGTCATTTTATCGGTGCATGAGAGGAGTGCCTTTATAAGAGCTGTATGTTTGTTCATGTGTAGCAATTAGATTCACAGTATGCATTGTTAAAGTGGCACAGATCTGCACTGCACAATGCATGAGGGAGATGCAGAGTGCGCTCGTCCAGTAGAAAAGGCAGTACAGTAGAAATCGAGCAAAACTTTACCAACCGGACGCTGGTGTGCTGCAAATTCACATGCTAAGAAACAGCTCAGTGAGTTTCGCATTGTAGCGGCTAAGTCAACCCATGAATTAAACATTTGGTTCTGCAGATCCCCTAGTTACATCAACACTGTGCTACCACAGCACTTTGCTGTTAACAGGTGGAGTTTTTTTTTTAAGTCAGTGGAGTTTCACTCACTCCAGTCATGCATACCGGTGGTGCCGACTCAACTCTCCACCCGAGCATCCAGAGAGCACGAGCACATTTGTTTGCTCCATGGCTGCAGCACTGTTGCTGCATACCTAAGAGAAAATGTTTGAAAATTCAAGCTGTGCTCTCTTTTCAGCTGTTAGAAACTGCCGCTCGTGGTCTGGTAATATTTGGTGTACAGGCAGTTTTGGGTAATTTGTGTCCAGATCTGTTTTAGAATATTAGAGATAGAATAAACTGCATTACGTGCTACAGCTGTAGTATAAATTAGGTGTATGATGGAGGACTTCTCCCTTGGCAACCACTGCATACTGTAGTAATGCAGGATACTAGGTGTGTGACTGGAGATGCACACAAACAGTGCTAATGCGGCACAGGTGCTTCTACAATGAATGCGCAAAGAAATGTTGTAGTGTTTATCCAACGTAACTTGTAAAATGCTTTTCACTCAGAGTTGCAGAGGCTGTTTTTGAGGAAGGGCTGTTTTGCAGTTGACTTGTTTTATAACAGCAAGACAGCAGGGAGGTAACAATAACCAGGGCTCCACAGTGAGAGAGGGAGAGACAAGGAGAGAGGGGAAGAGAGAAAGAGACTCACGGAGCGTATGTGATCTTTCCCTCCAAGCTATAACTTAGAGAGCATCCACACATCATAAAATCTGAAAGTGCTATACAGACAAGTTCCCCATCTGTGCCCCAACACACATTTGAGACTCACTCTTTTTCTGTTCTCTGTTTTTTCCTCTATTGCTCATGCATGTATCGTCGCTTTTCCCATTTATTCCTGTCTTTGGCACTCTCCTTTTGTTCTCTGTATCTTCTCCTCTTTCTCTTTCATTTCTCTTTTCTCCAACTTTCCATCCCATCCTCCCACGGTGTCTTCATAAAAGGAGACATATTTGAAAGTATATGCTATAAAAAATACCCCCCATTATTATTTCCATTAGCTGTTAATCTCTATGTATCTGCCTCACTGTTCTCAAAAAGAACAAAGCCAGTGTTGTGACACAGGAGCATGGACATAAAGAAAGTGCATTTAAACCCACGCTAGGTCACAAGTACAAAAGAAAGTGTAATTTACCATTTGCTCTTGCTCTGTTTCTCTTTCTTATTGTATTCGCCAATGAGTCATTGTTCTTGAAAAGCATATAATTTGCCATGTTTTCTCTTAAAATAATTTCATCATGCACATGTAAACACATAGAAACAGATTATGTACTGACCCTGTTCTTACAAATAGCAGTTTCCTTTTCATTTGTGATCAGCTACAAAACATCTGAGGTGACATTCATGATCCTGTAGTATCCTTCATTATAGAGTGACCCAAGTTCAGTGTACTTATAGGTGATTTTTTTCTTGTTGCTGTCTGTCTCTTTGCATTAGCAATGCATAGGTTAACTGTAGTTGACTGTAGCTGACACCTCATGTTGAAATCTTCTGAGTGTAAAACAGTCCCATGTTTACTATCTCATTCTGTAATGAAGCTTGCAGTAGTTTGGGCAGGACACAGTACTTGTGTGCATCAAGCTATTAGCTGATCTGAAAATGTACCTATCACAACTCAACACGACCATATCTGTCAAACAAGGCGGTCTATTTAAACTACACTGCCTATCATTAATGACTGCAGCACTTCTGCTGCTCATGCTGCCCTGCTGCTCTGCTCTGGTAAACCCTCCACCACCCCGGCCTCCACCTGTGTTTTGTTATGTTAACGGTCTGCTTGGAGGTTTGGATTTTAAGCATCACATTAACAGAATGTGATTCTTCCCTCTGCTCTGTATGTACCTATGTGCGCTCCCAGCCGAACCTTCAGCATGCTTGCATGGATTTGTGCTGGAAGCACCCTAAGAGCAAAGCCTACGCTGCTAAGGATCTTTGTATTACCATTTGTTGTAATAAATGCTTTATCTCTGAAATATCTTTGCCTTGTTACTGGAAAAAGATCATTTTCAAATAGTATATTACCATGGTATATTGGATTCAAATTTTGTCCAGGCCAAAATTAAAGGTCAGTGTTGAATACCAACTGCCAACCAGTGGACACTGACCATCATCTGAGATTGATTCATGCTTCCCACAGACACGGACATGACTGGAGACACAGTCTATGTGGGCCACAAGGATGCACACACACCCCTTGCGGTGACTGGCTGAGCAGAGCAGCAGGACAGATGTGGGCGGGGAGGCGAGAACGAAGTGGAGGACTTCTGGTGAGGAACTGTTTGAAAGGAAGAAGAGAAAGAGGAGTGCAGAGCGAGAAGCAAGAAGAGTGGCTGAGCCAGCTGGGGTCACTGTGGAGCATGGAGTGAGTTCAGCAGGGTAACCGCAACATGTTTGATATGTAAGGAATAATCCACGACGAGTCGGTCTTCTATTGAAAAATTATGACCAACGCAGAGGCAAAGAACTCCCCGACATGGAGAAGAAGTCAATTTTCAGGTGGCAGATTGAGAGAAATTCTTTTGCCATTGCTTTTGTTTTTATTGGGTGTCAATTCAATTTTTCAGTAATACAGTATATTGGTTAGATGTAAGTAAAAAGAAAAAAAATGTAGGTTGGGTTCAGAAAGAGTTTGGTTAGAGTTGGGCAAGGTACCAAAAATGACTTGGGGTCACATAAGAAAAACACTTTGAATAAAGACCTGAATCATGGCTAGACATTTGAGTGTTAAAAATATATATTTCTCACAGCAGGCCAACACTTCTGGAAAGTTTCTGAAAAGCAATTTCCTGCTGTAGGTCTTGAACTAACACCCTGGGTTTCTAATGACCTGACCATCCCAGCAAATCATCCTCTGAGTCACTTCATGCACTTTGTGTGTGATGCATTTTCCTGTTAAAACTTCTGCAGTGAGCTTCTGAAGCCAATGCACATTGTTTCAGTTAATCAGCATGAGAGAGGGCTCTAATAATTTCTCTTTCTCTATCCTAGTTACTTTACATTATCTTTTCCCCCCTCTCTCTCATCTGTCACCCCTCTCTGACTTTCCCCTCTCTCTCTTTCCTTCTTGCTCTCTTTTTTCCTCTCCCTTCTCTCTCTCAGCTGATCAGACAGTTAGAGGATCTGAGCACCAGACTTCCCTTAGATCCAGCAGACCATGTGGATTAGAGACTAAACCGAAAAGAGAGAATGGAAGAGAAATCTCTTTAATACTGGGTCAGCTAAAGAGAGGCAGAGAGAGAGAAAGAGAGAGCAAGGGGAAGACAAGTGAGACAGAGAGATAAAAAGTGGAGGGGGACAAAGAAAGCTAGATAACTATTTTTTGTTTGGTTTTGAGACTACAACGAGACTGCCACATTTTTAATGGACAGCAATTCACCATCAACTTTGAAAAGAAAAGCAAAAAAAGTGGCCCAGAGAGAGAAGCATAACAGACCAGACAATGATCCAAAATATGGCCACAGGCACGGGGAACGGAGGGAGACACAGGGGAGCTCCAGCAAAATCACTGAGCCAGGAGCCTTTGCTTCACTTGGTTCAGACTCCTACTTACTTTAATGGGAAAAAATGAGCAGTTTCAGTAAAACAAGGGGTGATTTGAGAAGGGAGAAAGGGGCGCAGCATTCCGCATGTAAGCAGGAATTGTTAGATGCTCCACACCTTGTTAAGATTAGATCTTAGGAGAAAGTGTGAGGGATGATAATGGTATACCTGCCCACTGTTCCCCTTGTTAAAAGTCATCCACTGACTAGACAAGTTTACTGACATCATTATGGCAAAGGAAAACATATAACAGGTGCACTTCCTCCTATATTCGGGTGCTGTGGTACAAAAGTGAATTACAGTGGAACTCCTACTTTTAAAAAGAGACTTCACATCAGTTGACATCAGTTATACATTCTTTTTATCTGACTGCATGTTTCGTCTCTAATCTTTCATCATCAAGGCTTCTGTTCTGTTGATTTAGTTACATCATCAGTGGCAACAGTGTGAACAATCTGATCAGTACTCTATGTTGTTCAAACCTTTGAAATATGAACAGTCACTGGAAAACTGCAAAAAAAAAAATGTTCCAAACTATTATGTGTGTTACTCAGTAATGCTATACACGTCTTGGATTTTTTTTTTAATATTGAGAGTTGTTTTAGGTGCAATTAGACAGATCCTACCATCTATAGTTCCTACCATCTAACATCTCCTAAAACAACTCTCATTTGAAAAAAAAAAAATCCAAGATGTGTATGTCAAATATGCATGATACACTGTGTAAATAAGACAGCTTTGTAGTTGCTATAAGGTTTGGGTCTTGTACTTTGATATGGTTTATTTTTTTCACTTTGCTAGGCTAATAACGCCTGTGGACTTCAAGGCTTTATGCTAAGCTAACACGAAATGCTAACCATAGGAACCAAACTAGTGGACGTACAGAGGTGAAACTGGTATCAAACATCTTGTCTCACTCTGGGTAAGTCAGACAGAGGGTATTTTGCCCAAAACATTGAAGTATTTATTTAAACACTAACATGAAGTCCTATTTGAGCTTTCTATCGGTCACATGGCCTTTGACCTTAAGTGACCTTGAAAGGTAGAACTGATGGAAAAATTCTGCACATTATTGATCTTATAGCATATCACTGTCCGGCATATAGCACAGAAGTGTTGCACTCTTTGAGAGCCCTCTTAAGCAAGGCCTTTTGCATTTAATTTCATTTGTCTATCCTGGAAGAGAGGTGGACCTGCATGGAGGAAGAGAGAAGACATGGAGGGTGGCACACTGATAAATATCTCAGGTGCATATTTTTGTTTGTGTGATTGACCTAGCTGCTTCCTAATTCATTAAAAAAAAAAATCAACAAGAAGCTTATTTTTCATTATTTTCCACTGGCTCATACACACCAAACAGTATTAACATGCAAAGCACTGTAACTTGTATTTGGATTAGTTTATCAACCAAGGACATTTGACTTTTACTTGAGTCAGTTGTCAATTTTTTCGGTCGTGATTTTTTTTTTTTTTTTGCACCTGAGTACTTTTTATGGGAGCAGTTGTATATTTGAGTATAGATTTTCAGTACTCTATCCCATCCCCGTCCATTGTCCTATGCTACCAAAATTAATTGAGGTAAATATTCTACTTTAAATATCTAAGGTCATTTTTGAAACATTGCTTTCCAGCGGTCTGCATGGTCCCACTGTGGTCATTAAGACACACTCAGAAATGCAATTATATGCCGGCTATCCCTTCAGTAAGTGCTCAGTAGTGATGGAGCTGTGTCCTTTAAGTCGGTAGGGATTTGGTGTCTTGCTCAAGGACACCTCAGCAGGGCAAACGTCTGCCAACAGGGGGAACTGAAGCGAGACACTCCAGTTTCAGGACAGACTCCCTCTGCTTTATTGAACAGCATGTACAGAGAGTGACAGTAATGGAGGGGGGGCAGTAGAGGGGTCTTGGAACAGCAGCTCAAGAAACAGATGTGGACTCACAGTGTCGGGAGGAAGAGGTATGAGGTCTGAGCCTGTTGAGCTACCAGGGCCTGCCAGTTTCCATTTGTTTTAATGGGCTAAAACCGTCTGTACTGAGATCAAACACAAGACTTCACATGGAGCAACCACAAAGAACGCACAGAGCATCAAATGCAGCTAAAACAATGTGTGGGCAGATCAGCGGAGAGAGAGCCAAAGATGCATGAGGGAGGTGGTGTGAAGGGGGACAAAGGGGTGTGGCATCAAGCTTGTTAGCACAAATCATAACATGGTCGTTGTGCTACTATGGGGAGGGGGAGGGGGGATTAAAGGAAAAAAAATAAGAACTTTGTTATTAGGATATATTAGTCTTATTTCACTGATGAAAAATGGGCAGCAAGGCTATCTTGGTTCAAAGAAATATACACATAATTGCATGT